>BQMF02000444.1:0-173674 GCA_027922465.2 Turritopsis dohrnii | reverse complement strand
GCATATAAAGAATTTCAAAGTCGTATCGAAAGGGATGAACTACTCAGCCAAACACGACAAGAGATGGTTTTAAAAAGACATTTGAGTGGTAAAGGTACTGTGCGAAAGAGAAAAAGTGGTGATGGAAAAGCATGCTATCGCTGGAAGAAATCCAGGAAAAGATAAAGATACAAAATGCTATTGAGAGAAATATTTGGTTTTCTTTAGAATTTTGTCATTGTTCTCTGTGAGAAAAAAATCCTTTCTTGCAGACTAAGAAAACTTACATGGGTTGTTCAATCAATTTTTCTACTATTAGATGTATATCCCATATTTTAAAATTCTTTCAATATTGTATGCTCAAGAAGAATCATCTTCGCTGAAAGTACTTCCTGTCTTCCATTCACCCGATATCCTTGAGTTTCATGTTTTGATACTTGAAGCTACTTTTTAAATTTGTTCTAATACTTGGTAGTTTTTGCAAATTTAGTATAAAAAGTTTATTCACGACAATCACTATATGCCATTTTGTAGGTTTAACAATTGTTGTAGGGTAAATATGTGCATAACCTAACTTTGATCAATGTGTGGGCATTCATCCTGACTCCAAATTGAAATGAAAATTGGCGATATAAAACTGCTTTAGTACTGGAATTTTGTGAATCCATTTTAAATGTTGTCTTTTGCAAAGGGTTAAGCCATTTTCACTAATCATCAATCGTAAAAAGCTAATGTTTCAATTCTTCTTTCAGTATGACAGAATATTCCACTTCGTCAGATGTTTACATGTATTGTCAAGTTTGCCGTATCAATCACACACAGAAAAGAAAACATATATTCACAAACAAACACAAACAAAAAATGAAAGATATTTTTAAAAGGTTTGGTGCAAAGGTCAAGTTGTGTCGTCCTTATCTCAGAAAATCCTGTCATCCAAGAAGGAGAGTATGAACCTGGGGGCAACCTTTTGGTGTTATTTTTGTCAAAACAACTTCATAAAACATGTGAGTGACTGTTTGAAATCTATCATCAATGGTGGAATTACTTGAACATCTAGCTAGTGAAGAAACACTGTCAAGCCACAGAAAGATTTGGCGTGAGAATGGTGCCGAGCAAAAGCTCAAAGTAGGTTTTATCTTATCTGAAAATGATTATGAGTCTTACAAAGAGAAGTTGATTGCCTTAGTTGATAAGTATGATGCCAAACAAAATGAGAAAAGAAAACATACTGCTGATGATATTAAATGCAAAGAAAATCAACGATTACTTTCTTGTGCAGGAGTGTTTCAAAGCTCATTCTAGTAATGAAGAAAGAGTTGTTTATAGGACTTTGAGGGAACCAGTACGGTGTTTTACAAATCCAACCGGATATCATGATAATGTGAGAGTTTGGAAAGGTGGAATTGTCAAGTATAAAGAACAATCAGATCAAATCATTCCTCCGAAATTCAGTACCAGTAAAAATAGATCTTCTAGTGAACAGCTGAGACCAAGTAGTTTTGTTTATACTGTATCAGCAGAAGGTCCTGGCTTATCTAAAGTATCGATCAACGTCGACAGAAATAGAGGAAATGTTTACTCGGGTGCTCTGCCACCTTGGTTAATGAAGGACATTCCATCCGAAGATGACAAAACCAATAATATTGTTTTTGGTCCTTCAGAAGAGGATTTTTTGAAGCATAAAAAGAAAATGGAGAAATCCAAACTCAATCCAAATAGGGTTGGTGTGAACTTTAATCATGCCATCACACCTGGAAACTCAGACTGGTTACCATCATTCGGAAGAGTTTGGAATCAAGGAGCACGATGGAAGTCAAGGCATGATATCAAGGCGAAGTAGCATCAAATGCCAAGCGGTTCAAAAAAAACAGAATAGTTTCACTGGATCTCATGTAAGACATTTTTCTAATTTCTTTATGGATTGGCCTAATGCACTTCCCCAAACTCTGATATTTCTCTCTGTTGACCACTTTTTAAATGTTAACAAATCGAATCCTCTACCTTATTCACTATGGTCTTTTAACATTGGTTGCTTACGCTTACACCTCACTGTGCTTGATACATGACATCACAACCATGATTGATCAATGTTTTCCTGTGTTGACTGGGTAAATGGTTAATAAACTCTGAATGTTTGGGAGATTAACAAAACTTTTGAAGTCACCAGACACCATGGAAATGATTGTCAAAATGATTTTTTTCATGGTTGTGCAACATCGTATGGTAAAGCTATTATGGGAACAAATAAAAAAAGTGTCTTCTCTTGTTTATATGTGCTAATGTCATCATCGTGGGCTTCAACACGATAATAACAATAACATGCTATTTATAGTTAGTTTTATCTTAATGTTATACTTACAAATAACAATCAAAACAATTGGTGAAAGAAACAAAAAGGTACAATGCAAAGGTTTAAAAATAATTGCAATTAAATTACTTAATTTTATTTTAAAGATGTCAATAATAGAAATATAAGAAATAAAAGATATCAGTTTTGTTTCTTATTTTAAATCCATCCCTTCCCTCATTTTTGTAGAAAGATGGATTGTATTGATTGATCACCAAGAAACATGTTCTGAATTTAAGGATAGTCTCTGACCTATTTGCTCAAAAAATAGCAAAAAACTTTTTAGCGTTTCATATGTAATTTCTATCATAGATTAAGTTTCTGGAGTCAAAAATTTAAATTTAGAAGCACTTTTATGACGTTTATTCGAACCAATGGGATCTTAGGAAAAAAACGTTGCCTCACTTTTGTCTAATTTTTAGTAACAGCTGAGAAATTTATGAATAAGCAAGACAGACCATGCATAAATACGGGAATAAGTATATGAACAATGATTAAACGGTGATTGTGAAAGATCTGTTGGTTTTGATGAAAAAGTGAGGCAAGGTTTTGTTAGCGATATGATGAGGATCACATAGAAATAACTTTCACAAGAAACGGATTAGGCTGAGGGGACTTGGAGCTCGAATAGCGCAGGAAAAGTCAAATTCGTTCGATAATTTTTTTCTTTTTCGGAGTTTATTTTTTATTAAAATTAATGTGATAGATCAATAGAGAATTTATTTAGCTTTCAGAAAATGTATACTCTTATAGAGGAAAAAATAGTACCTGAGATATTTCATAAATGCTGAACATGTGTTTAGAGGTTAGAGACTATCCTTAACCTACCTAACAGAAACAGCTATCAAACTTATAATAATTTTATAATAATTTGTTTCTTTGCAGCTCAGGTGTGCTTCTCGAAACAAAAAGCGTCCATAATGGAATAGGTGTTCCCATTTACCTTTTACATTGTGTTTGTTTTGACATTCAAAATAATGTTCTCAATAAACCAATTTCACCAGTTTCCATGTAGATAAACCTCCATGGATAATCTTTGTTTTTAGTTAAAATAGAGTTGATATAAAAAACAGCTAGCACTTTCATTAATAGTGTGAATCATAGAATAACGTAATCCTAAAATGTCAAAACTCCTTCTCTGGAAGAAACTACTTAGACATAGATAGCATGAGTGAAATTTTTTCCAGTGCTTGTGAACTGAACAAGTTCTGTTTCATTGCACAGAAGATGATAAAATTTAGAAAAAATGTTTTTTGGTTTGTCAAAAACTTAAAAATGCTCTAAATACAAAAATAACTAAATAACAATGATTGTTATCCGCGATACTGTCTTAGTAATATCAATAATAAAATCAAAAATGTAAATTAAATTAATTTTTAATAGTTGTCATTTCTTTTATTTTATTTCTTGTGGTAGCGAAACTTTTGTTTTTTTGAAATGTTTTTCGTTTGTACATTCTATACAAATTTTCCTTTCAGTAATTAGCCAACCAGTATCTCTAGTATTCCATCTCAAAGAGGAAAAATTATTTGTGCTTAATCTACAATTCTCCAACAAACAAACAGCTAGATCACAAACTATGTTTTTTTGTGTTATATTGGGAATACTTGGCTTCATAACATGCAAGACGTTAATTACTCTTAATTCCATTAAATACTTTATGAATTGTGAATTGAAACTCTACTAATTGTATAAAGATGTTTGTTTTCTAAGCTAAGCATTGGAAGTACTTCTTCAGTAATCAAGACAATTTACTTGAATTGATTAATTAATTTTAATGTGTCATTCTTGCTCCATGGAGAAAACCTTTTTAAAAGAATAACTGTAATCAGAAGTTTCACCAATGCATAACAAAAAAAGTAAAATTAGTTAATTGTTGTGGGAATACTCATATCTCTGCATGTGCTGAAAGGAGTTCAGGAAAGGGGAAGTTTGTAAAAATGTGCAGTTCTACATTTTTGTAGATAATTAGATATTCAGTTATATAAAAATGGAAGAGTGTGCATTTTTGTTTTTCTAAGAAATTAATCTAAAAGAAATTTTTGGTTCAAGGATGTTCTGCTAATATTCTTTCAGAGTATTCTTTCAGATGTTTTTTATAAAACATTAAATCATGTATCAAAGTAATTGTAGGGGAATAGTATGTAAAGGCAATAAGTAGGAGCAATTTCTTTGAAGAAGTAATTTTTATGTTGTTATTAGAAAATTGTACATGTGACTTCACGTGTTATATAACAAATGTATTTCTAAATGAAGTTCAAGTGGAAAAACAACAAGAATAGCACTTTTGTTTTAGCAATAACATTCACTACTCATTTTTTATTTATATGATTGTCAATTTTGAAAAGTGATGAATGATTTGTGCTGACGTAAATATTGTTGTTCCACGCATTTGTTTACTTTTTTAAGTAATTGCAATTGCATTTGAAACCTGCCAATTGTTATTTATGCCAACGTTTTTTGTGTTTTTTTTTTTGTTTTGTTTAAATGGAGCTGGAAATATAAACTGAAAAGAGTGTCCATAATTCGATTGCTTCAGAAACTCCAATTATTGGACACTTGGACACTGTTGACGTCAAACCTTTGGGTGTGACACAACTTTCAAATGGATCGAGGTGTTTGCGAACATAAAACCACACGTAGTGTAACGGTCTCATGATGTTTATTTACTTAATATACATGACTCACCATGGGTCTTGTATAAATAGGTTTCCTTGAATGAATGTTTGCGATATGATTGCATTGTAAAGACAACTGGTTGAGGTAAAAAAAGGGCACTAAAGCCATTGTATTCATTCATTTTTTGTGCAGGTCCTGTATTGTCTCTTGCATGTCAGATGAAATAAGTCTTTACGCAAAAGTAAGCTTTTATGCCATACTGATACATAGGCATATCATAGTAAAGGCAGGTAATTATATAATAATCTCGCATTATCACTGAAAATCTGTGTCAGAAAAGGTTTTTTTAGACCAAATTTTCAATTTTGACAAAAAATACTTATTTTTGCATGATGAAAATGCATTCAGGCAACATCTCCAAATTTTTTTTACAATATTTCATTATTTCTTTAATTTGAATAAAAATAGCATTGGCTAACTAAGAGGTTAATCCATCCAACATTAACATTATGTGACTGCTCTGTATGAATATAACCTCTTTAGGTATGAAGGGTTTATGTGGAAAGCTGATCTGTTGTGATAAATGTCATTGGTCATCGACATTGAATTGTGAATCTCACTTTTTTTATTATGTAATCTATTCCTGCATATAACGAACCATCTTTCCTAAAAATATATTAAATTCTATCTTGGTTAATGATTGTGCAGCCATTGAATGCATTTTGATTTCTTAAAAAATAAGTAAACATTTTTTTTTTTGTGCTGTACTAAACGGTGTAATAAGTTATGTTTCTGTCCTCAATCTGATAAAAATCTCATCCTTGTCGGCTTAATTTATAGAAAAGCATTATTTTTTCTGGTAACCAGACAAAACCCAAATGTTAAGTGATATAAAGTTATTTTTGCAAATTAATAATTTAGTGAGATGTCATTTTCATTGTTATATACATTATTTATAATTTTCCCTTTAAAAATTTATTCACTTCTTGAAAACGAGAAATTGAATGGAAAATAACTTTTCCTTTAGTTTTTTGTTATAAGATTTTAACTTGATCTGAAAGTAAGACCATTGACTCCCTCTAGAAAACACTACGTTTCTGTATGTATGTTATGTAATTCTGATATTGTCATATCTTAAGTTTGAATTCAAGTGTTGAATTTGAAATGCCCTAGTGAAAGGATAGTTGTTGATGGATACAAATAAGTAAAGAACATGATGTTCTTTTTGTTTAGAGTTAAGAAAATTTTGGTTAGCCACCTTGGTGAAGTTGTGATAAACTAAAGTAAGTGTTTTCTTGCTGCTCTTTCTCAAATTTCCTTAAAGTTAGTGAATAAAAGGGTGCATCTGAGATCACTAGTGATGAATAAATAAAAAAGGAACATCTCATGTTAGTGATGGAGGAGTAAAATGACTCGAAACTGTTTGATATTCCAAAGACTTGAATTTGGTTTATATATTTATTTGTGATAATTTTAGTTAGCCATAGTTCTTAATGCCGAGATTGTTTTCTTCAGATATCAGTGATCATGGAAAAGTTCAAATCTCAAATAAGCAACTTCAACTTCAAACAGTTTTTCAATAAAGTCTTACCAATCACCAAGTGGCTCCCCCTCTACAATTTCTCCAAGCTACAAGGAGATGTTTTAGCTGGCATCACAACTGGTATTATGATCATACCACAAGCCATAGCATTCGCAACACTTGCGGGCCTACCACCACAATATGGCTTATATGCAGCGATCACACCGGGGATAACGTATTGTTTTTTGGGAACTTCGAAGGATGTCAGTATGGGACCAACAGTCACCATGGCACTGTTTACAAATCGCTTCAATACTTCTGGAAGTCCTTTTGGAGCATCAGCCTTGGCATTTTTTGTTGGTATTGTTGTTATGGGAATGTATTTGTTGCGCTTAGGTTTCGTCACCAAATTTTTGCCTGGTCATGTGATCAGTGGCTTCGTGTCTGCAGCAGCTATTGTCATTCTCACAACCCAGCTTAAGACGTTATTTGGTTACCAGAGTAAATCATCCAGCTTTGTTGATAAAGTGGCTGATTTTTTTAAATTGGTAAAGCATACCAACCCATGGGACGTTAGTCTCGGTCTGTTTTCTATCCTGTTCTTAGCATTTTTCCTAATAATGTCCAGAACAGTGCTAAAAAATAATGTTGATTCAAAACGTAACTGGTCTAAAAACATTCTCTTCAAAGTTTTGAAATTTATGTGTGTGGCCAGAAGTGGGCTGATTTGTGTCATTGGAACAATAGTTGTGTATATATTTCATACGTATGGCTACAAAGACACATTTACCCTTGCAGGAAAGCTACCGTCAGGATTGCCAAAAGTCAAAGTAAGTGTAGACTTTTTTTCTATAATGAGTGCATTGAATTGCTTTGTGATTGTGTGATTTCCATTTTTATTTTGTATGTTCAATATTTTGTGAAATTTTCAACTGCCAAAGTGTATATGTATGATAGCAGTTAAAAAAATACTTTAGAATTTGAGTTGATTTCCATTTATCTAGGCGCCGATTGGTACCATTTCATGGAATAATGGCACAATTTCAACTGCAGATTTGTTAGAAGGGTTTGGAGCTGCATTGATTGTTCTTCCATTAGTACAGTACATCCAGGCTATATCAATTGCGAAAGCTTTTGGGAAAATTTACAAGTATGACATTGATTCTACTCAGGAACTCTTTGCACTCGGAGCTGCAAATTTTGTCGGCTCATTCTTTGGTGGCTGGCCTGTAACAGGTAGTTTTTCTCGGTCAGCAGTTAATGCAATGAGTGGGACAAGAACACCTTTTTCAGGTAAACAGTCTTAATGTTTTGATGTAGTAAACATCAAAAGATTCTACCAAAAAGCTATGTATAATAGAAAATAAGCCACAGTGTTGTTGATAATCATCTTTATTGACTGGGAAACATTCCAATATGTTTCTCCTATTACCTGTTTGAGTACTTTTATGTGTTTGAATCCCAGTTATGCTGTATCTTGATACTCTGCTCTGATGCACTTTAAAAGCAGTTTATCAGTCCATTAGTACCCAACGACTGACTACACACTGGCCTTCAGGAAAGTCACTCACTCGCATGTTCTTTCAATTTTAGGGGTATTGTCATGTGCCATTGTCATATTGGCAGTTAGTTTCCTTACACCCATCTTTTATTACATACCAGTAACAAGTCTATCAGCCATGATCTTTATGGCAGTTGTAACTATGGTTGATTTGAAAGTTCCTCTTCAGATCTGGAAAGTGAATAAAATTGACCTGCTACCATACCTAGTTACCTTTCTTGGTACGTTTTACAAGCTGGAAGTGGGTGTACTGGCAGGTGGCATTGTTGCATTGCTCATTTTGGTATCACATGAAGTGAAACCTAAACATGACACAGATGTTTTTGATGGTAATAAAGTGCTGATCAAGTTTCATTCCACTATGTCCTATCCAGCAATCGATTCTTTCAAATCTCGCTTAAATAAGATTAAGGTACAATATCCAGACCTTCAAGAAATACATATCGACATGTTTGCTGCTCAAAATATTGATTATGGTGTCATCAATGGACTCAAAGACCTTATTGAGGATATGAAGGCTGAAAATATTTCAGTACGATTCATCAACATCTCTAAAGATAAAGTGAAAGTATGTCTATTGAAAGCAGGACTGTTAAAGATTGTTGACTCTCAAATAGTGGATGATGTGAATGGTGAAATGTCTCCGGAACAACCACTCGATGACGATGCTGCTATACATTTGAAACTGGGAAACACTGAGAAGCAAACATTAATCGATCAGTCTGGTTTTTACAATGAAGATCGAACAGCTACAGAAACAGTGGTGCATGTAACTGCTTGTTAATTAAGTGAGACACAATTTATAGAAACTAATACAAGAGATGTTTGTTCATTATAACAACTAGCAACATAGCAGATTAATGTTTATTTACTTTATAGTATCATATGACCTAAGTGTTCAGGTTTCCAATTAAAAATGACGTTAAGAAATTAGTCTTACTACTACATATTTCATTTATACTAAAATGTATATTTTTTTGAGATTATCAATGAAGAGATTTTATATGTTTGAATAACGATGGGTTGTATTCATAACAGTTTATTTTTATCACGATACTTTGGAGAAATGCTTCTTGATTTGCCTCATAACTTGTTACATTTATGATGTTTGTGTTGGGTCCCTTCGTTGAAATGAATTGAAAATTAATACCTAAGTTTGGTCTGGCCTATCGTTGTCTCCAGAGAAACTATTTGGGCTACTTCAGACCTTCTGTAATTGGTTTTGAGATTTTAAAGGAATGCAAACAGCAGTTTGATTAAATGGATATCTATGTGAAGCAAGGTATCTGTATAGCCTGGTATAACTTCTAGAAAACCTGCACTGAATCTTTTTTCTCGAAGCTTTCATGTATTCATGCCTACTAACATACTTGAGTATAATATTTTATTGAGCAGTAATGAAAAAGAACTAAAAAGTTTATATTTTGTTTTTCCGTTTGCATGCTAGCATGATAAAATATCTCTGTCTTTCATGTTTGCTCTCCTTTGTTTTGAAATGCGTGTACGAACAGCCATCTCTGATATCATGTGCAGTGGAGAGAATGCCTAGACAGCTTTCCCGCTTAATGAAACATTACATTCATGACAAGTTATCAATATTTATGTGAGTAACAGTGGACCAATGATCAATGATGAATCGTACATAATAGTCTGCACCCTTGTTCTGCAGTAATGTTGTCATTGTGTAAACTTATTGCAACATAACTCTTCTTGTGTTTTGTTCATCTTTCTGCTGTACTTCTAGAATTTCTATACTCTATGAAAGAACTTAGGAGAATGTTGGACCAATAATGTTTTTGTTGGAATTGTTGTGATCAATTACTTATCCATCCATAATGGCAGGTGCAGCACTGAAGCGCTTGATGGCTGAGTATAAACGTGAGAGTATTTTCTGATTATTCAGCAACTTTTGTATTTATAGCATGTGAACCAGCATTAAGCATTTCCTGTAAAACCCTGTAAACATTAGGAGTGATCAAATTGAAAGGATCTTCCATGTTGTATGCCCTACTCGAAAAGTCAGAAAGAAAAGGGTTATCATTTTCCTCAAGCTCTCACAAGCCTCAACAATTGAGATTATAGAGATCAGTTGTCCAGGCACGAATATATTTGAACTTAAAGTGGCTTTTCTTGGCGGCGATTCACCATATGCGAGTGAATGTACCATAGCGCCGGGTCGACCCATGCCATGTGAAGGAAATTGGGTAGATGATACATCGGGTGTTGCAGGAGGTCATCCAGAAGAGCACAGGTCCTTGATTAGGTTTGTGTCACTCATGGGGGTGTCAAATACTTCGGAGCCTCCAACCTAAGCCGTGGCCCCTCCTGGAAAGCAGATGCAATAGCAACTGAGTGAGGCTAGCCACGTAAAACAATACCAAATGAATAAATAAATAAAAATAAATACTTTGGTGTGAAAATCCTCCTTCATCACATGCAGCATAATTTTTGTTCATGATTTTAAATTTGTAATTTGTGTTCCCATTTCCATTGTTTTGTGTTACTATTAGTTACTATCTGCCATCTTTGTTTGTTTTTAGAGTTGACAGGAAATCCTCCTGATGGAATATTAGCTGGTAAGATGTCATCAATGTCTGTTCATGACAAATAACTTATTTCTCATCTGTCTCGTTTAAAGTGACTTGGAGAGACGGAGCAAGCAAGGAGAAGGGTAAGGGAAAGTTACAGTCATGTTTGAATGCAATAATGTCTTTTAGGGCCTGCCAATGAAGAGAACTTTTTCGAGTGGGACGCTCTCATTGCGTAAGTTGTCACCTTCATCTCTCTGTTTTCCTTGACACTATTGAACATCGCACTGTACACTTCTGTGCACTGTTGTTCTTTGTTAGAGGTCCTGAGGGTACTTCATTTGACGGGGGCGTGTTTCAAGCCAAACTGGTCTTTCCACCCGACTATCCGTTAAGTCCGCCGAAAATGCGCTTTCATAGCGAAGTGTTTCATCCGAACAGTAAGATCCGATTTTTTTGTTTTTTAAATATTTTTTTGCTGTTCATGTAATGTCTTTCAATCTTCGATTGTTGAGTTTGTAAACATTCCACTTGATTTTCACACGTTTAAAGCTCAAATTCTTTTTAGAACATTCGTGAAATTTTTATCTTATCTTTCATTCTTATCTATTTATTTTATCTATTTTTTATCTTATGATGCCAGTAGTTGTCTCTGTCGTCTATGACTTTAAGTTACTGTTTTGTGTGACGTCATGGTAAAGCAGAATTTCTTTATATACAGGCTTCTTTAAAACAAACAGGGTCCAAGATCCTTTTTTAGTATCTTATCAATTAAAATAACGTTTAACGGAAAACATTTACTTGTACTTTGTAAACGAAATTCTTGCAGCCTCTGCTTGTTCTTATTTTCTCTGAGTTTTTGGTCCTATGTGAGGGTCGTGCTCTTATAAAAACACAATTATATAAAACCCTAACCCAACTCTAATGCGAAGAAGAAGTCTGTTTTCAGAGTAACGCTAGTTATAAACTTTTATATTTACTCATACAGCAAGTGGTTTCTAATCCAGTTAATTCCCAGTCCTAAAACTATTAGTGACATTTACTTTGTGTTCATGTTATTGGAGCATGAAACTGTGACGACAACGGATCAATCGCGTTTCCATTGAAATGGATTTTTCCTCGATTCTAGTCTACCCTGACGGTCGTGTTTGCATATCAATCCTTCACGCACCTGGAGATGATCCGATGGGATATGAAACTAGTGCTGAACGCTGGTCTCCTGTACAATCTGTGGAGAAGATTCTGCTCTCCGTCGTCAGTATGCTGGCAGGTAGATTGTTTTTCTTCATTTTTTTTTTTTTTTTGTTGTTGTTTCGCCAATATCATATACAAATCTCAAATATAATCGTATATAATGGCTGGAGCAAGCAGAAGGCAGTGCCTTTCTTTCATCCTATCAAATTGCAGTCATGACGTCACTGGCGATGTTCTAAAACACGATGATATCGACACTGCACGATAACATCGACATTACACGATAATATCGGCACTACACGATGATATCGGCACTACACGATAACATCGACACTACACGATGATATCGGTACTACACGATGATATTGACACTACACGATGATATCAACACTAATGTTGTCATTCCTACATTGCGTAACATATATAATTTCCAACTACTGAGAAGAGCGAGTTGTGATACATTTGACTTAATCATGCTATCTTTTCTGGTTTCTTACCATTGCATTACACGTTTTTTTTTAATGAGCAACCAAGACGTTAGTAGTAATGTTGTTAATTTGTTGCCAAGCATTAATAGAAAATATAATGAATGTCCCATATTGAAAATGTTTAGTTGTTTAAGTATCTAAGTATAATGTCTAGGATATTCAAATTATTTTACAAAGCGTATAACCTAGTACTGCAACCTAATGTAACAACCTAATGTAACAATTTCAAAAAATGTGCTGTAGCTAATGCTAGTGTTTCAAAATTTCATGTTGCTAATAAGGTGCTTGTAGCACTGTTGCTCAACTTTTTGAGAAAATTTACTAGTATTGCTTATAAACTTGTTGCTTATAAAAAAAAAAACGTGTGCGCAAAATTTGCTCGTCTAAACCAAAACAGAAGTGGCCATGCTTAAAATAATCTACCGACTACTTATAGTTTTACGTGATTTTTTTTTGGGAATGTAGATTTTTTTGGGAATGTAGATTTTAATTTACTTCGTCGTAGAACCGAATGACGAAAGTCCGGCAAATGTCGACGCGTCGGTGAGTAACTTTCTGTTGACGTTGATGAAACATTTTGTTGAAACTGAGTTGCAGATAAAACCTGTGTAAGGTTGCCATAACGGCTAGAGCTCCTAAGTAGCCTAAAAGTTTTGATTTCCTCTCAAAGATAATGAACTGTTACATATAAAGCTGAGGGTTGCACTATGCTGATGTCAGCAGAAATAGAACCAATGCGAAAGAGCAGCTGTTAATTATTAACAAGGCGCTCAAACGAAGTAAAAAAATGATTGGCTATCTCGTGGAGATTATTTCACAAGAAAACTGCTGACACACTTTTTCTCGACCTTATGATAGTTCATTATCTTTAAAAATCTTGAAACATTTTTAAATGGCAACCCTGGACTTCTTATTCTCATATTTTTAGAAAATATGGCGGGAAAACCGGGAACAGTTTAATCGAATCTCCGAGGAATGTGTGAGAAAATCTTTAGGGATCAATGCGAAATAGTTTCTTATTTATCATTTCGTCGTCCGGCAATTTGGTGATAGAGGTGTTATAATATTATTCGCGTCGGAGAAGACATCATCTTAAACATTCTTAAACGTCACTAACATACAAATGTAAATTTTTAATTTCTTTTAGCAATATTGTCTCAAGCATCATTTTTTTGTGTTTATCCCACACGAACCCCTGAATAACCTTAAGACGGTTACAATAGGATAAAACATGTTCACACTTTCGCAAAAAAAAACACCGAGTAATCTTTGACAAAGACTTTCGTGAAATGCGATTTAGGGGTCAAATTCTTCCGCGAATGAAATTTCTCGAAATTGACTACAGTACACATCCGTAATTCCAATTCCGCGCTTTAATTCGATCATTCTTTATTTCCATCAAATTCTTCAGTCCCTTGAGTTTGCTCTAATAAAGTCTTTGTGTCGCTTAATTCGAACTCCGTTAATTCGAACATTTCGTTAATTCGAACAGTTTTTTCGGCCCCTAGGCTGAAGAACCGCTCGTTAATTCGAACTTTTGCGCACTATTAATTTAATTTAAATTCTATGGACATTTTTGTTTGTCGAATCTCGCTCTGCATCTAGCTTTAACATAGCCCTGTGGAAAACATTCGACTTTTAAGACATTCCATTTTGAAAATTTGAATGTTTTTTTTCTTTCTTTCTTCTCACACTTCTCGTGCAAGACAGATGTAAGAAATTCTATGTGAATTCTTATTTTTCCCAATTACCTTATTACACAAAATTAACGATCCGTATATCGAAAAATCAAGAGAGCCTGGGTTCGAGGTTGAGGGAGTTACTCAGATTATTTGCAGTGCCGTCCGTAGACACGAAATAAATATTAGGGGGGGGGGGGGGGTTTTTTAGCCCTCTGAATTGACTAAAACTGCCTTTCCGAAAATCAATTTTAAACAATAAGAAATCTATACTTGGCGTGAAATATTAGTGTATTTTCAAACAATAAGGCTATCGTTTCGAGTTCAAATGAAGTACATGGGAAAAGTATTACGAAAGAATATGGAAAAAGGTAGTAATCCTTTAATCCTTTAAAATTACTTTTATTGCCTAGCTATATCATTGAATGTGTTCTACTATTGCAGTTGTTTGCTTTTTTCAAAGAAGTACACACTTCGAATCGAACCCAGCCCTCTGGGTCTCTTGGCTTTTTATCGTATGAAAAAACGCAGGTGTATTGAACCAAACAACATTAAGGGGTGGAACTTTTGCGCAGCGAAAGAAATTCGAAACTTGTGACAAGAACTCCTGCGAATTACGGCTTTTGGTACAAACTTCGCTAGAAACAAAACTTGGTGTTTGGCGGCTGGAAATTTTCAAAGACCTTCTATTCGCGGCGAAAGAAGGTGACAGAAAACATTGGGAGTGCAATGGCTTCCCAAGATTGCAGACGCTTTTTGCAACGGTAAATCTCGGAAATTAAACTTAATCCGAAATATTAGTGAATTCAATTTGTTTTTGAAGCAAGTTTAATTGCAAGCACTCAGAAACGATTGCTTCATTTGCTAGTATGGAAAATTCAAGCGAAAATTCGAACGTCGAAAAACCGCAGACGAAAACTGCAGAAGATAACGCAGCTACCGCACCTGAAGAAAACAAAACACGGCTAGGGCCTTCACAAGATGAAGTTGGGAGACCGCCACCGGTAGCTGTTGTGGAACTGCTGGCCGATGGCAATCAACCTTCTGTGGAAACATTTTACTGGGGCAACACGAAGGGGAGTGAGGCAGTCGAAGCTATTAATCGATGCTATGAGAGGATCGTCTATTGGAAACGCAACTTATTTATGCTTCCAAAAGGCACGACAGAGAAAGAATACATTCGAGAAATTACCCGGTTGTTAAACGCGTGAATTGAATAGACACCGTTACGTGAAATTGACTGCAATCAACATCATGCGAGCACTGCTGCTCCAAAAACCATCTAAATCCTCGAAGAGCAAAGATCATGTGGAGGCACTCAAGAGACGCCTCAAATTATGGAATAACGGTGAATTCATGCAACTTCTTAGAGAAGCTGATACGCTACAGACGCGACTACCTAAACCAATAACGAAAAAGGACCTGACTACGCTATCCAGAAAGTTCCGCCACTTAATGCAGAAAGCAAACGTGAATGGAGCTATAAAACTGCTGACAAACAACATGCACGGAGGCATATTGCCCTCGGAAACAATCAGCTCACTTAAGGCAAAACACCCAACAGCCAACTCGAACGACTCGCTATGGCAAGGTCCCGAACCAACCGTCGAACCAATAATTTATGACGTCATAGACGAAGACGTCATTTTCAAAGCAGTGCAACTAACAAAAGGTGGGTCTGGCCCATCTGGAATGGACGCAGATGCGTGGCGCCGGATACTGACTTCTCGGGACTACGGAAATGCCGGAAGTGATCTTCGAACGACCATCGCGACCGTGATACGCTACCTCACAACGGAAGTAACCGACAACTCCCTCACAGCACTAATGGCTTCATGACTCGTACCGTTACATAAAAATCCCGGTGTGAGACCAATTGGAGTCGGTGAAGTTCTGCGGAGGGTCATGGGGAAAGTCGTCATGAGCGTAACCAAAGCAGACGTAGTGAATTCATGCTCGAAAAAACAGATGTGTGGACGCAAAGCAGGAAGTAACACAGCCATCCACGCGATGAAGAAAAAGTCCGGAAAAAAAGAAACCGATGCTGTACTCTTGGTGGACGCGGCAAACGTCTTCAACAGTCTGAATCGTAAAGTATTCCTGCACAACATTGGCATCATTTGTCCTGTGGTAGCTACCTATATCAGAAACTGCTACTCTATTCCAGCACGCCTTTTCGTAATTGGTGGCGTGGAAATAAAGTCGGACGAAGGAACAACGCAAGGTGACCCACTAGGGATGGCCGTATATGCACTTTCGACAACTCCCTTGCTTGACCGGATGTCCGATGTCACGACGAATGAGAAAGACATTGCATTCGCAGATGATATAACGGCAGCTGGAACGCTTGAAGCACTACGCATTTGGTGGGATGCAGAGGCTCATAAACGGACCTCTATTCGGATACACACACCACAACCTTCAAAGTCGTGGCTCATCGTCAAATCTGATCGAATAGAGGGTGCGACCAGAGCATTTAACGGAACCAATGTCAAGATATCAGCAGATGGCCAAAAACACTTAGGCGCAGTGATTGGAACGGATGCGAACAAGACAACTTACGTTCGGAAGAAAGTGGATGAATGGATCGAAGAAATCACACTCCTGTCACAAATCGCCATCACGTAACCCCAAGCGGACTATGCGTGCTTCGTCAGTGGATAACCAACGCAAGCTGACATATTTTATGCGTACAATACAAGAAATCCAACAAGAATTCTCGAGGGTCGACAACGTCATCCGACAAAGATTCATCCCAGCGAACGACAGTGACCGTCAACTACTTGCTCTGCCGCCACGTCTAGCGGGTATGGGCTTGAAAATCTTCAGTGAATGAGCTGACGAAAAATTCGACGATTCGCAAGCCATGAAGAAAAGACTTCAGAACCAAATCTTGAACATACTGGACGATGGTGATACAAAAACAAAATCGCAAATAAAAAGCGCACGTCAACGCAAGCAACAACAAACGCTGAACACGCTCCTGGAGCAAATGTCACCCGAAGAAAAACGAAGGGCAGATGCAACCACTCAAAAAGGTGTATCCAACTGTACTACGTCGCTCCCAATCCAGGAATATGGTTTTGACTTTCAAAGCAAGAGTTCAGATATGCGATTCGAATCAGATACGGCTGGTTCATGGAGAGAATGCAGACGACTTGCGCTTGTGGAGCACGACTCGATGCAGCTCACGCCCTATCCTGGAAGAAAGGCGGCTTCATAATTCTACGCCATAATGAAATACGTGATTGCCGAGCTTTTAGATGAACTGTGTACTGACGTCAAAGTGGAACCAATGCTCGCGAAAATGGATGGCGAGAGACTACAAGCGAGGACGGGAAACACCAGCCAAGAAGCAAGACTTGATGTGAGCGCGGTAGGTTTCTGGGTTGCTGGTCAACGGGCATTCTTCGACATAAGGGTCTTTGACCTAAATGCCCAGAGATACAGGAACCTAGAACTTGCCAAATGCTTCTCAAGGAACGAGAACGAGAAGAAACGGAAGCTACAACGAACGGTGGAAAATGGAACCTTCACCCCACTTATTTTTTCAATGGTGCAATGGGGCGCGAGTGTGCCACATTTTATGCAAGATTGGTGGAATCAATCGCAGAGGAGAAAGGGCTGAAGACTAGCGAAGTTACAAAAACAATGCAAACAAGAACATCGTTTTCGCTCCTTCGCTCAAAGATCCGTTGCATTCGTCGCTCACGGTCCAGACACAATGTAACGCAAAATGACTTTGTCGAAGCTGTTACCAACATCAAGTGAGCAAATATTGTCAATGAATGAACAACCCTCATCTAAAGCCATAAATTTTGTAATCTCTATTATTTGTATAGAATCTTACTTTACAATTAGTAAAAAAAAAAAACAAAAAAAAAAACTTTCTGCCCGCGACACAGTATCGGTACCGTCGATTTCAGTCGACCCGGGAAATGAAAGTAAAAGTATTGTACCTATGTTCATGGACACGGCGGTAACAGAAAGACAAGAACAGAACTCACTTATATGTTTCAAATTCACACAATATTGTGTTGGATTCGGCACTATTTCCTTTTCACACCCCCTTCTTGTGTTAGGGATTGTTTTTACGGATCAGAAGTGGTTTTCGGTTCAGTGGCTGTCACGAAAAGGAAATAACCATCTCACTATTTTTTATCCCTAAATTAACCTGAATTAGATGTCTGAGTAGGCGGGTGAGCTTCTTATTAGCCACATAAGAAGGGTCTAATTCCTATTATTTCCTATTTATATTAAAACAAAACAACATGATTAGTTATACTTTAAGAAGACATGCACATGGCCTTTTTAGCAAGATATAAAAAGAGGGAGTAAAATAAGGTTGATATTAGGAAAAGAACGTTAGAGTGTGTTCAATTGGGTAGCATCCTTATTTTATAGAATTTTCATGTGTGAGACTTAATTACAGTAGTTTTTCACCTGTATTGAAGTTGAGATTTGTAAGTCAGCAGGTATAATGAGTAAGATTCTAGTATCAGCAAACAAGAGAAATGGGCTGTAAGGCTTACTAAATAACATATAAGTCTCTTGTCTATTCAGTAAGATATATATGTCAATAGAATGTGAGACTATGAGACTAAACATGATAAATAATGCATGATAGATACCAAAATGTGTTGCTTAAGGCATGTAATATACCATTATTTCAAGAAAAGTTTTGTTGGAAGATTTGAATTGTGATTTTTTTTTAGTTCAGATTTTCATCAAGATAAACAATCAATCAATCAATCAATATTTATTTGCCAGGAATTTAAGCTAATGAAAATGGGATTACAATAAGGTCAAGGCAGGAGACCACCCCAATAGTGAAAACTAAACAAAGGGGGTGGCCACCAAATAAATAAAGAAATAAATTGGACAAAAACAAAAATGGTTTAAGTACGACAAACAAAATTTCTGGAGAGAGAGACTAGATGGTATATTTTTCAAGGAAAAATTTTGTGGTTAAGGTTTTTAGTTGAGAATAGTTTAGCAAGCTAGATCAAGATTTGGATATTGACTTTGCATATGATTCCAGCAAATAATTGATTGGAATTTCATTGAAGCAATTCCAAATGCTTGAGTTTTAACTGAAGGTTGATGTAGGTGCCCATGAGACTTACCTCTGGTGTTGAAAGTATGGCAGAGTTGAGTGTAATTGAAAGTACTATGAACACTGGGAGGGAGTTTAAAATTTAAGGCTTGATGAATAAATAGAATATTCAATGACTTGACAAGGTTAAAGATATTCAGTAATTTAAGGTTGTTGAAAAGAGGCAGAGATGGTGCTATAGGATTTGAGAAGGTTAGGATTTGGACAGCAGCCTTTTGTAGTACGAGGATGCGTTTAGTATTAGTTGTCTCACGCTGACCCCAAATTTGACAAGCATAGCGTAGATGTGACGAAAAGATAGCATGATAGATAGAGATTAAGGTACGTTTGGGTACATAATGTCTTAATTTACATAGTGCTCCATTTCGCACCTGAAAAAATCCCTTGTGTCACCCTAGCTTGACATTAAGATTAGGAAAGATTCTATTGCCTGATGGAGTTCAGATGTTTGCGTTGGTTTCTAAACAACAACAATTCTGTCTTAACTGATTGTTGAGGGCGATCTTATTTCCTTTGGTCAGAGTATTCCAGTATAAGATTCCAATATTTACATAAGTCATTCAATTAGTATGTCATATACTATTATATTAGAATGTTTGAATCTAAAATACAAACATTAAGAACAAACAAAAGAACAATGAACTATAAGATAATGAATGTCATCTATATCCTAATACGCGCTGTGCATCCGCTTTTTTCACGCTTTCACTCTCTAAAATTTCGGATCGTTTTTGCGGTCATTTATTCATAATGGAGTGTCAGACCACGGCGGTTAATATTTTTTTTCGTGTTTGGCTTTTATTTACATTGGGGTGTGGATTCCATGAACAGTTACAGCGATTTTAATCTTTTTGTTGTTTACCTGTACGCACAATTTATTTTTACTACTGCATATATCGTATCGTGAAAGATTTATTACGAATATTTTGATGTGTTTCAGATCTTCTGATTAAAAGGTTTTTCTGTTCATAACTCCAGTGTTGAACCAAATATGCTTTAGCCGGAATACCTAGAGATTTTTAATCAAAAGAGTGAAGAGTGTTTTTTTCTGTATTGTATAGAAAAAAGTGGACGCACAGCGCGTATTTTTATTTTTGATGAATTAAAACCCGTGTTCTACACGCTGTTCTACACGGGATACTACATTCTAAACATTCTAATTCCAAACAGTTGAGGAACTTTATTATACTAAAATTCATTATACTAAGCCTTTCTTTTTGTTCAGCTCACATCGATTAAAACCTGTAAAAAAATTTTACACGGGTTACTAGTTAGTCATAATTCTCCAGTTATGGATAAAATGAAGTTGGGGAAGGTGATCAGATAACATAAAATATTTCCAGGAAAGCTTTCATAACCAGTTACCAAGAGAAGATGTTGTCAATTAGGGTTTTGTCAACAATTTCTTGATTTGATTGATGAAAATAGATAATATTTATTAATAAAGATGATGACCACTTGTTAGTGCTGGTTGAATTATAGCAAGAAAGAAAATACAACATCTCTACAGGGATTTTTCCAAACACTTTTTGTTACTACCGTTTTTCGTAGAGAAGATTGAGTTTTACAGTCCAGGAAGCTCCGTAATTTTAGATATTTCAATCTCCACAAACAGGCCTTGTCATGAGAGGCATACGAGGGGAGTTGGAAACTAAGATGCTTTTTAATTTTATTGAATAACATGAAAATGAGTCCTGCTGGTACTAATTTCGTTTTCATATTATATCATAAGATGAAGAAATGAATGCGTATAACAAAGGAAATTTCAAAATTACCTTAGCAATGGTGGTCTTTCTCCCTAGCAACAGAATATTTGGTGAATAATGGCCTAATGACTCTCTCAAAACATGTTTTTAAATACTACGCATTGAGTTTTAACTAACGGTAGTTGGAAAGTGCTTGGAAAAATCCTTGCTCTATGTTCTTTCTTTCCAAAAATGAAGCTTTTGGTGATTTATCATAAAACTTATTGCCTGAATTGATATTGTTCAAGATAATATTTACAATGACATGCCTGAAATTTTTCTAAAACCTTTTTCTAGTCATAAGGTTCAGTCTTAAATTGACAGAGCATTATCATAGCATTGAAATCCACCATATGTTAATCAATTAGTTTGTTTGCATACAATGGATACATCTCCAGCAAAGAATGCAAAAGATACATCAAGATTTACCCCTGAATATCTGGAAAAAGTTTTGCAATTAAAGAAGCGAGTTCGTTATGAATATATTCGAATATGTCGTAGCAGACGCCGGAAGAAAGCTGAAGAAGCGAAGGTATGGATATATAAACAATTTTTGGTAATGAATGATGCTTGATACTTTAAAGGAAGAAAGTGTTTGCGGAAGAAACTTGCATTCTTATAAGTTTTTGCAGAATTCACAACCACAAAACGTTTTAATGAACCCTTATTATTATTGAAGAGTCACTTTATTTTTTGCATTCAATTTGCAACAACGCTTTCATTTTGATGAGCTACAAAAGTTTTAAAAAATATGCCAAAAGTTTGGCCATGAAGCTGAGCAAAGCCTTCTTCTGAAAACACTTTCTCCTGTTAAGAAAATGTTTGAACCAGCATATTAAAAAAAAAGTACACGTATAGGAAGGACCTTCATAATTTCATAACACAATATTTTTGATAATGAATTTTTATAGTTATACTAAAGAGGATTTGAGCCAAACTTAGAATTCTACACACAAGTTTATGAACCATTAGCAGGTTTGAAATGTCAGGAGTGTATGCAAGAAGATTAGTTTAGGTGAAGATGTCCTTCTGGATCAACAACTCAAATATATGTTATTAGTCACATTTCAAATTGTTAATTGATGTTCAGGCGATAATCCAGAAATTAATAATAAATATTGGTTTTTAGGAGTTCTACAGTCAAAACCGACGAAAAACAGTCAAAACATTAGAGAAGCGACAGCAAATTTTAGAGGAGAGGAGTCAGAATGCCAAACTACCAAGTCTTCCAATAGCTGTTCTAACTGAATCTACAACAAGGAAGGTTTGAGTTTTGAAATTATGTTGTGTTAATTTGTTTATGTTGTATCACTCTTGCTCTTGTATACGTTACATTGGGTTTTAGATGTACAACAATTTGCCCTGTATATATACTCAAATTCAAATCGAACATGATTGGTTGAATATCCAACATCCTCTTTCTAGTTGTGTTGTTTCTTGAGTTGAAGTCCTCTTTTATAACACTTGTTTTTACAACTTCTTTACCAATTACATACCTGTTATGTTTAACCTGGAAAAAAGTAAAAACATTAATATGGAGTAAAGTCACGATATCGTGATGAGCTATAGTAAAAGGTTCTGAATTGTTTTCATCTTCCTCCATTTGGCATGCTCAAGTGAAGAAAATACACAATTGTTTTTATAAGAAACTACCTCAGCATCCAGCTCTTAAAGTTTCTTGTACTTCTTCTTAAAGATAAGACTTCTTGAAAAGTTGAAAGAGCAAATTGTAATGATATCTTGAGTTGGAACACCATTGTTTGGCCCTGAAGAGAATTTTCCCCAATTTTTGCCTTCTTCATAGCTGGAATGGAGCCTATTTTTCAATATTTCCAAAGGTGATCATTTAGAATTTTTTAGGTGCAGGAGCTATAGCCCTGGTGGCGTGTGTGTTGTATCTTATTTGCTTTTTAAGGTCATGATATTTTCCCCTTGTCTTGGCTTCAACATTGTTTATGGATACCATTCAAATGTTGACACAGGCTTTAATCAAGAATTTCCTGAGGACTGAACATGCATAAGTGACATCGGAATATGTTTCTATTACTCTAAACAACTTTTAGAGAATGAAGTATCACAGAACAACCAGATACCTCTGTTGATCAATTAATTCTTAAAGTTCTGTTATGAAGTAACTTGTGTAAGATAATTTCCAAAATTATGTGATTAAGATTATGTGATTCTTCTTTTACGAAAATTATATTCACAAAATGCACATTATTTTCCAAGGGTTAATAGATTTTTAAATCCCGAGTTTACTTTTATTATGGGCTGGCCTTGCAAATCCAGATTACATATTTAGCATATTTAACCTCTGCTAAAAAACTCAGGAACTCATGAAGATTAAAGGTTGATTTAAAAATAAACATATTCATGGTACAGTGGAAAACATTTTTAAAATGAATATTATCTTATGGCATGTCTTTGTAAGTAAAAGAAGATTGAAGTGAAGTTTACCATATTATTTTTGACCACACATTCCCTTTAATGGGAGATGACAGCACAATTTTTTCTTTGACCAAACCTGAAGATGTATTTCCCACAGTTGCAATCTCCATCCTTTTTCCACCATAATAAACATATTCTCCCAAAAAGCATGTGCCAACCAAAATAGATACACAGGGCATTAGCTAAAAATTCTCAATTGAGGCCGTTAGACTATAACTACGATGAACATTTTTGTAATGAATTGGAAACGCATGTTAGTGATGAGTTTAAGCCGATGTTTCAAAGCAGAATCAAATCATTTATTTTAACAGCAAGCTTATTTACTAACTTTTCATAAATTTATTGCTGGACTCAATTGGGAAACATATTAGTTTTTTGGATTGGGAAAGAGCCGTCTAACGGTGTGCCTGTGGGACCCTAGCTAACACCCTGAAGGAAAAATTGATTCAAAATTGTTCTTTAATATTTTCATTTTCTGCATTCCCATTTGAATTAATTTTAAGAGGTTAAAAGAGGTTAAGAGGTTCTCTTGAAATAAAACATATAGGTGAACAAAGAGTTCGATAGTGTAGTGTTAACAGTTAACTGTGCTTGGTCTTGTGTTTGGAGTTTGGGTGTCTGTGTTTGTTAAATTTCACAGTTGTGCTAAACTACACATACGTAGGCGAGGAGTGTTTTTTTTTTCGTATTTAGTAGTAGTTGATGTCAAATTCTTAGATTACCATTGGATTCAATCAAACACTGCATTTTTTGGGGAAAAATCTAGGGAATTAATTGGGATTTTCTGCAATGTTTTTCTCACCTTTTTAGATGTCATTTTTGGAAGTTAAAAAGCGTGAAAACATGTTACACAGGATAGTTGTTGTTCATACTTTGCTTGGTCTCGCACAACTGTTTTGATTTTCTCTGCCTCTCTGCCTTCTCTGTCTTAGTTTTTAATGCCTAAATTTAACAAATTATCATAAGGAAAAAACAAAAAGCATACTGCAATTAGATTTCTTGATTCCCAAGAACTATTCTGTATTTTTTAAGGGTTTTCAGCCTCAAGTTCTTTACAAAGGTGCCCTTTCAAAAAACGTGGAAAATACAATCGTCCCTACTTTTTTAATAAAGATAGTTGCTATAACTCAATGTTAAGGATGATTTTTCTGTGTTTTTCTTCTAGGCAGTCATTCAGAGTGGTTTCAGCTACCCTCCTCAATTCGTAACTTTGCAGACATTATACTCACCTCCTGCTCTTCCGACCATGATTGTATGGGCACCACTTCAACAAAATTTCATTGTACGACTCTATACATATAATTCATATCTATTGGAAATCTTAATTGCTAGCCATTAAACCATTTCTGCTTCCTAATATCTGGTTCTTGTAATCTTTGTAGGTAGATGATGAAACTGTTTTGCATAACATACCATACATGGGAGAAGATGTTATTGATCAAGATGGTCAGTTTATTGAAGAGCTCATAAAGAATTATGACGGAAAAGTTCATACTTCTACCAGCATAGGTGTGGCTTACTCTTTTGGTGTTTAATAAACACCTCTTATCACCTCAAAATCATATTATTCTTAAACTAGTAACCCGCGTAAAAGTTTTTTACGGCTAATAATTTCGAAAGCGATGTGCCGCGTGTGTGAACCCCGATACGAAAATTTTAATTAAAGAATCACGACTCAACAGTGTACCCATGTTGTAGAGCTCGAAAAACTGGTCAAAAAAGTGTATGGGATTGTTTCGCTACGATCAACCGTTAGAGAGATATCTTCGTTCAAAGATTTTGATGACGTCATAGCCGCAGTACCAAAACTAATTTAGGCCCAAATCTTGCGTCACCCCTTCACCCTTATCACGGACCCTAAAAAACGTTAGTTATCCCTATTGGTTGTCGAGATATTTCCCCAAAAACGATTGGGGATGCAATGCAATGATTCCCCGTGATCATAAAAAAACTGACATCAAATGCCACGTGCTTTTATACTAATCGCGAAAAAAGTGTCTCACGCCTCTACGTGGTTTTACGCGCAACTAAGAAGAACTTGACCGTAAAATTTAACTAAATATATCACTCTCTAAAATAAAAGTGTGACACACGTCCGCGTATTAGGATATAGATTTCTAAGTTAAGTAATACTGATGTCCTTTTCTTCAAAGCTTTTTTTAGATCAAGTTCTTCAAAGGAGAGAAATTCATTTAAATGAATCAATGTCAGTGGATAGAAAATACCATACAGGAATATTGAATTATTTTTTAGATAGCATTATGGACAATGATATGTTTTTGGAATTGATCTGTTTCACAGTTCCATACCAAGATAGTACGAGTGAGATAAACCTTCCGTCAGATTGTGAAAACATGTCCGATGGTAAGTTCACACATAAACATTTTTTCTGATACTTCTGAGATTTTCTTTATAACGTTAGTGATGATTCAGTAAGTTGGTTTTCGGGCAACTTAGTTTCTAATCTTCATAATTTTTAACAGGGTAGCTGCTTGACTTTAGGATTTATTACTGAGAAACTTTTGAGCGGTGTTCCAGTTCTCTATCCTTCAATAACAAATTAAAGTCAATTAAAACCTTTATTATGAATGTTTGTTTGGAAGCTTTCTGAACCTGCAAAAATTCCTCGTAAAACCTTGAAAGACAGCCTGAATATGGAGAGAGAAACCTTTGGCAGCTACCCTGTTTTAAACACTTTCTTCAATATACCTAGTTTTACCCAATAGCAGTTGATCCTACAATATTAAGATTTCCAAAATTTTGTCTTTGTTGCAGTTGAAGGTGCTGATCAGCATGAGGTTCCTCGCTCGAAACTTCCCTCCAAAGAACCGAATGATCTACTATTTGACACAATTGCTCAATACTTTGCAGAACAAGGTGTGACAACTGAAGAAGTCAAGCAGAGGTATGGTCCGTGAAATGTTATTTTTTGCACTCTATTCTTAAAAAAATGTTTGGTTTAGTAATGGCATGTTTTTGTGGTTGATTTGGGATAAGTTTTTTTAAAATACCAAAATCAAAGCTGAGTTTGAAATAAGTTTTGAAATTTGTCTGGTAGTGTAAGATGTTGTATACAAGCACAGGAGCTGTCTAATGCCACCACAGTTTTTTGACTTTCAGTTATGTTATGATCATGTCATAACTTCATAACATTTCACATACTCCACTTAGCTACTTGTTGTCTTTATGAGAAGACACAATCATCTGATGATATTCCATAATTAATGAAATTCAAGCTTATCAAGAACGGTTGAAAATATTAGGTTTTCTGGATATACATATACGTATATTTCACTACTAAGTCAAACTTCGAAGGGGACTCAAATTTTTATCTTATGTTTTTTTGTGTGTGGATATTTTTAGGTATAATTTATTGAAGGATAAAGAAAGTACAGAACCACCTGCAGAATGTACTCCAAATATCGATGGGTAAGAATGTTTTGTCTCAATGTTAATCTTTAAATAAAATCTATTGATATAAATGTAAGAAAGTAGTCTCCTTGAAATTCCATGGCGACAAAGATTTTCATGTTCAGCCCTCTGAATTTAATTTAAGACAGGTCGGCAAAATATAGCAATTTCAGATCGGCTTTTGGCAAGTGCCGACCTAAATTCAGAGGACTGCATATTTATTTATTAACTTCACCACTTCGATACATTGATCATAAGTTTCACATCGCATTCATTTTGTTTCACAAGTATTTATTTCTGATCAGTTTGTAGAAAGCATGTTCTATATTGTTTTAATTTACTTAATTCATCTTAAAGTCAATACAAATTGTTTATTACTTATGCTTTAGTCTGTTATTATTTCTGTTTTAGCCTGGATGCCATATCAACCAACAAAGAGAAGACTATGCATTCCTTCCATACACTGTTTTGTAGACGATGTTACAAATATGATTGTTTTCTTCATGGTAAAATAATCATTTTTGTCACATTTGGTGTTTTGAATACTTTTTGCATGTGAAATTGGAAAGTCTGTAATGTCTGTTTTAGCTGTGAAACCTGGCCCTTTCCAGAATAAGAGAAAGGTTTGATTGATTTGAAGTTTTGATTTTGTTTTTCAAAACATTTCTTGAAACCATTAGGATGCAAGTGGTAGAAGCGGATAATGTGAACATCTATAATTCTTTAGAATCTCTTACGTTCATTGTGCTAGCATGTTTTTTTTAGAACTGGCTTGATGTAAACAATACCAAGGCTTGCAGTGATGATTGTTACATGAATCTGGTACCATCTTTTAAGTCTCTGTTATTCAAGAATATCTTCTGTTGCCAGCCTGTATATTACTTTTATTGTAAAGCCGACGAAAAAATAACGGTTAAGGGATATTGAGGTCAACTACTGGTTACAAGTCAGCGGGCAGAATAGCCAACCCCTATGTATGGATGCCCAAGGACTAAAAACTCCCTTGCTTACTTACTTGCTTAATATCGAGGTTTGTTTCTTATCTTGCTGTATTCTAATGATTTGTTTACAATTCCTGTTTAAGGAAAAATTGATATGTGAAGATGAGGAAAGTAGTGCAGCAGAACAGGAGAAAATCGATGATAAAGAGATTCTAACTAGTGTGAAATCAAAGAAAATTAAAGGCCGAAAAACTATTTTGAAAGTGGAACCAGCACCTGACTCACCAAAGGTGAAATTTTTTGAAGATTTAATCATTTTGTGCTACAACATCAAGGATAGGTGCATAAAGGATTAAAAACATATGGAGGGTGCTTAAGAGGGCGTTTATCGTTAATCAAATTTTTTCCTAATTAATTTTCATTTACCAGTTAACTCTGAAATGAAGCACATAATTGCCAGCTCTTAAGTTCATTTTGGAATTAATCCTGTTTTCATCTTCTTGTCATAATCTTTTAATAATGTTTTAATGTTTTAATTTTGTTGGTGCCCAGCCTCCAGTTTATAACTACCTTGTTGATGATGTTGAAGATGGAGACTGGAAACCAGCTGATCTGTCATTGTTTCGAGTATTGAGACACAATTTCGGGACAAACTACTGCACCATTACCAAACTATTGGCTTGTGGGTTGAAATGCAACCAGGTTAATATTTATGCTCCTTTAAGCTTAGTTTACACTATGTCGTGATTTGTCTTTTATTATTGCTTTTACAGTTGAGTTGAATTAGAAAAATCTAATTTTTGTTATTTCACTACGACATCTCATGGTGACATTGGTTCTTGGTTTCCAGCAGGCAGTTAATCATTCCTTTGTTTAGGTTTATAAGCATTCTGTGATGGAACCAGATGAAGAAAATGATAATATGACTAATGAAGCCACCCCACCTAAAAAGAAGAAGAAAAAGCAAAGTGTCAGGTGAGAAAAAGATTTTCAACCAATCAGAATAGTTTTTAGAGTTGCTGACTTGAATGATTTCTTTTAATTTTCATCTTCTTTTGTTGAAGGTCCTGGGCGAATCATTGTAAAAAGGTTCAGATGAAGAAAGGTATGGAGAGGATTTCCAGTCATTGTTTAACGTATCCATTACTTGTTATACACTCAATGCACTTTCTGATCATAATAAAAGTAATTGAACAAGCGAGAATTGAATCTCTCTCTCTCTCTTGACGGCGATCGCTCTCTTGGCTGTGCTATCGATCGAATACCGTTGCCCTAGTGCACCGTGGTTAAGCTCTATGCATCCAATCCAGGTCTGGAATCATGCAATCCAGTGAAATAATTATGACAATTACCATACAACACATTAGCATTTGGCGGATGTAGAGCTCAACAGATCCATGGGAATTTGATTTTATTTTTTTGATGGAAAATTGATGTCATGTCATGGACTACTATTTATTGACTTGTTTTTTTTTTCATTCTTCATTAGAAAACTCCTCCTCGTTTTTATACAGTTATGTGCCATGTGCACATCCGGGACAGCCATGCAACGACACGTGTTATTGCATCCAAACACACAATTTTTGTGAGAAATTTTGCCAGTGTAGCATGGATTGTAAGTCATATTCCCTTGTTGCTTATCTATTTCTTTTCATCGCTACTAATTTTCTTCCATGGTCTTGATAATAACATTTTCTTATCAACACCAGTAGCAATAATCCTATTCATAAATTCATAAATTTTCTACTATTTCAACCATCCGCTTCTTTCTCGTCTTATAATTAAATATAATTCATCATTATTAAAAATAACTTTCCCTAGGGTAAAAATATTATACAAAATGATGATGAAAAAAATTTTTGGATAAAAATATTCGATAACCAAACGCTAAGTGTAACACACTTGTTTCTGAATCTGAAACACTCGGTTCAGTTTAGATCGGGAAGATTCTAATACTGTTATAGATGTTTGTACTTCTATATTTTAGGTCAAAATCGATTTCCTGGTTGTCGTTGTAAGGCCCAATGTTCCACAAAAGCTTGCCCATGTTACCTAGCAGTTCGAGAATGCGATCCAGACCTCTGTAAATCATGCGGAGCAGGTCAGCCTTTGATTTATTGGTTTATTGATTTATTTTTATTGAACTCTATTCCCACTTGACAATGAAGAACCATCTCTTTATTTTGAAACCGAAACTAAGTTCGCTCTTCATAACCTTAAGGTAACCAAACTATTGAGACAGAAAGAAAGTGAGCTACTTCCATAGCAACAACCATTCATGACTCGTCATTATTCTCAACGAGGATCGTTCGTGGAAGCTATTAATAAGGTTCAACTTGTCTCCCACATAGCCCATTTATACATGAATTCAGATCTCAAGCTACAGCGAAATAAACAAAAGGGTTGACAGGTTGCTGGTATGACTGAAGTAGAATTTAAATGCAGACCTTTTCCTTCCAGCCACCTTAAGCAAAATTACTGTAGCATATATAGTGCTATAACTATGCAAAGTGACTTTAGCATGTGGGTTTTCCGTGTCACGTAGTTATCCGTGGTCTCACTTGACGCAAAGCATATATATCAATATGACTTGTGAAAAGTCCGACTTAACAAAAGTATAGCTTGTATAATTCCTTTTAGATAATTTTGCTGTGGAGATACAAAATTCACCTTGTAAAAATGTTGGCTTACAAAGAGGTTGGAGACAGGTGTGCGGCATGTATTTTTTCTCGAACGGTAAACCGGTAAAATGATTTTGACGAAACTTGATCCGCGCCATAAACATAAAAGTTTAACAGATCGCGAAAAATATTTTATTGTTTTCATGAGATTTTTTTTATCACATTTTAAAGAATGCCAAACTGGTGGTGATGCTTAAGATATTATTGACAGCAATCAGAAGACATTGTATTTATGGTTGTAACTATTTTTCTAAATAAAGCACCTAAAAGTAGGCCTAAACGTATCCGCGCAACTAAAAGTAGGCCTAAACGTATCCGCGCAACTAAAAGTAGGCCTAAACGTATCCGCGCAACTAAAAGTAGGCCTGAACGTATCCGCGCAACTAAAAGAGTCCTTAAACGTAACCGCGCAACTAAAAGTAGTCCTAAACGTATCCGCGCAACTAAAAGAGTCCTTAAACGTAACCGCGCAACTAAAAGTAGTCCTAAACGTAACTGCGCACCTAAAAGTAGACCTAAACTTATCCGCGCAACTAAAAGTAGGCTTAAACGTAACCGCGCACCTAAAAGTAGGCTTAAGCGTAACCGCGCAACTAAAAGTAGGCCTAAACGTAACCGCGCACCTAAAAGTAGGCCTGAACGTATCTGCGAAACTAAAAGTAGGCCTAAACGTAACCGCGAAATGAAACCCATGCGAACTTTTATCCACATTTCGAGTAATATTGTGTCTTCATGTAGCACAAATTATTTCACTCTGACGTCATACTAAGTATTTTCTAGGTTATGCGCGTCTATCTCTCGTGGTAATTGCATGAATTGTTTCCATTTTTATTCAGTGGAGGTTTTCTTTTTGATAGCATCTATTGCTTGCGCCATCCGATATTGCTGGTTGGGGCATCTATGTGAAAGAAGCTGTTGCAAAGAACACATTCATCAGTGAATACTGCGGAGAGGTTGACCACGTCATTTTTGAAATCTTCTTTGTTAATCCTTCATATCATGTGAGTTTTGGATTTGCTTTCGTTTTTGTTGTAGTTGATATCTCAAGACGAGGCAGAACGAAGAGGAAAAGTTTACGATAAAACAATGTGCAGTTTCTTGTTTAACCTGAATCACGGTTTGTTTACTTGAAATTTTTTATTCCTAGAACGTTAGAACACGGTTTGTTTACATAAAGTGTATTAAACATTGATTGCCAAACACGATAAGTGTAAGGGTATTTGTCCGTCGAATAGATGGCACTATAGAGTAGTTGTGGGGGAGAGTGTAGTTGATGGAAGGAAGATAAAAAAAAACAAAAACTGACGACTCCCTCCCCCTTGTTGTAGGTTAAGTAAAACCGTTCCTTTATACCTCACTAATGCGTCATCATCTACGTTGATTTTCATTTGGGTTTGGGCGTATTTACGGATGAGCTTAAAAATGATAAGTCTTTGTGAGCGGCTAAAACATCACGTAGGCGTAGTTTTAATTGGCTCGATTCTTGCAAACAAAAATACTGGGTGGGAAACTCATGAAGAAATATTATGTTTTCAACTATTTGATCCCACGCTGAGTTGGCTGCCAAAAGCGTTCTGTTCATGACGTGACCATACTTAAGATTGTCAGACATTGACTTCGCATGCATACTCATATCTGAAAATGTTTATCTTTTCGAGCTTTTAATCCCCTTTGTCAGAGAAACTTGTGATGAATAAGCGATTAGGTTGGCAAACAAACGATGTTTAGTAATCTTCGCTTGAATGTTCTGTGCGTTTCGAAATTTTCCGCTTTTTGAACATACTTGTCATATCCCGGTCATCGGAGAAGTGCTTGGCTTTTTGCCAAACATGTTCAATTTGAGTATAATTATCGTGCCATTTTTCTTACATTGGAATTTGAATAGACCGTTTCATAGATTACGTCACAAAACTAATGGTTTGAAGAATATTGATGGCGTCGTTTAAAAGAGAAATGGCGCCTCATGAGCACAGTGCTTATTATTTCAGAAACTTTTGAAGGTCACTCAGTGAGCAAATATGTTGAGTCACTGCGAAGGAGCGCATTTCTATAGAAATATACACACTATTTCAATAAAAAGTGCTCTTTATCACAGTGGTTTTTTGATGATTTTGCTCACTGGCCAGTAACTTCTTTTTGTGTTAATTTAAACGCAAGTTCTTACGGGGCTGTCCAGAATACTAAACTGCGAGAAAGTAATCTTAGTTTGGCTGCTGAGCAGAGTGCATTTGTTTTTCTCAAGCTTGAGTACGCAATGACTATTGTAATTAGAATCGATTCGATTTATGTGAGGGACCACCAGCGTTTGAAGTTTACGCTTTGCTTGCATGGACGTGTGCCGGCTCTCCTTTAAGAAAGTTTAATTCATGTTGACTTTAAAGGTACTGCAAACCATCCAGAGAATTTTCAACAAAATTCCGAACAAATCCTTCTTTCTTTACAAATCTTTTGATGAAAACGGAACCGATGTAGCTATACTGAGCCGGCGGCTCGCTCATGGCTTTGATGCAGACGTTTGTTGTCATGCCAACGTTGTTTGTTGTTATCATGTGGTTGAGCATTGTCTTCTGCTCAGTAGAATATCTTTTACCGAATATGGATTAGGACGTTGAACAAACATAACTGTCCGGTTGTTATGTCAGGTCGGTTCGTTTCATCTTTTTATCGGCACACACCGTAATTAAAGACAAATTGACCTGACAGGTTGTTGGAAGCACTGGATTCCGATCATCCTAATCTTAAATTCACATCGAATTGAATCCAATAAAAGTTTTGGACAACGAGAATGATGTACATCGTAATTTGTTTTTTCCCGATTTTATCTTCAGAAAATTGTTGGATCTGAACTTTTTTGCTTTATTTTCCTAACTTCTCTTTTTCTTTTCGATCCTTTTAACTTTCCCGAATGCAACTTAATTCTAGTGTTAGATCGTTCCTTGCTTTATGTCACTGGATCACTTTTACTTCGCAGACTCGTCTATATGTCAACGCCTTTAAAAGCCGCCCTGATTGGTAGTGGAATATTTTGTCGAGATTTTGGAACTATATGGACTATCTGGACGCGGAGTCCTATTAAAAAATATACGACTTGACTCGTTTATTCAACATTACCATTAAGTACACACAACAAGGAGACACAGTCTTATTAAAAATCGCTTGACAACCAAATGATCTGCGGCTGAAGTATGTCGTATGTATTAGGCAATGATGATGATGTGAATAAAGACAAGATCCTCTTGAAGTGAGGATCAAAATGTGTTTCTGTAGAAGAATCTCTTGACTTGATAAAAAGTGAAAAGATTAGCCAATTATGTTTGTCATATGTGATCTTACCTCCAATTGAGTACCTTCATCAATCAACATGCATTCCTGAAAGAATACTGCTCTAACTTTTTATGACAAAAAAAAGGGGTGTAAAATATTTCTGCATTACGTCATACTGCGTTGTTCCTTATCGTAGAACACGTGGTAGATGCAACAAGAAAAGGCAACAAAATCCGCTTCGCAAACCATTCTATCAACCCCAACTGTTATGCGAAAGGTAAAAAGAAAGATAGATTATAACAAACAATTCTTTTCAATATCAAAATTTTCGTTTCAGCATGTTTTTGTTTTTGTTTAGTTGTCATGGTGAATGGAGATCACAGGATTGGCATATTTGCGAAGAGAAATATTAGAGCTGGAGAGGAATTATTCTTTGACTATAGGTAACGTCTATTCTTTGTTCAGCCCTTACTCTTCAAGCCTATATCATACAGGTTTGTTAAATAGAAGTCCTTGGCATGCGTCAGTAGTGTTATTGTTTGTTCTTTAGGTATGGTCCGACTGATTCTTTACGATACGTCGGCATCGAAAAGGATACCGACACAAATGTCGGTGTCGCAAAGAAGTGGACTGGTTGACCGATATACTGACGGATTTTTTGTGGGTTTTTCCATGATGTATGTTTTTCTTTGTATGAACATGTTTTTGCTACGGTTCTAAATTGCCTTCTTTTTCCCCCCGAAATAAATCGTACCCGAGAACTTTTAAATTTCGTACGGCAATCGTATCGGTGTGGCTCCGTCTGAGTGTCATGTGACCTGGAACTAGATAGCAAAATGTTGACAAAAGCTACAGACAGCTTCTGATTGTCAATCAACCATTCTACGTACCCAAATCTTAGTGGTTGCATTCCGAAACTACCTTCTCTTGTAGAAGTTGATAGTTTAACTAGGCAAGTGAGTTCATGTAATCAATCTATGAAGGAAATATATTTTGTAGAGGAACCTATTCTCTCGTTAGGAGGAAGGATGGTCCGGCATTTTTTGTGTAAAATATGACGTGATCTTTTTCCCTTATAAAGAAGCATTGCATGGTTTTAGTTATGTAGTTTATATAACGCCACCAAACAAATCACCATTCAATATAAAAACTTATATAAGGTTATTTATATCTACTTCTCGTCGAAAATATTGCCACTTCATAGTGCTAAATATAACATACGTTTACTGAATATAGTAAAAGTTACCAAATAACCTTATTTGGTTGCAAAATTGAGATCGAGGTTATAAAATGTTTGTAGGAGACATTCCAGGCATATTTTTTTTGTATGGTTGGAGTTTTATATGACTTACACCTACTCCCTATTCCCTTGATGTGTTTTTGCATATCCGAAACGTTCATCTTGTCAATATATTCGTCGCCTCCGTTCATGCAAATTTTAAAGTCAGCTTCGATATGAACGATATGATATGACTTTTTAACTACTCGTGTTAGCTATTAGAATTTGCTTTGTATTTGTTTGTTGGTGTGTATACGATCAAAAGGGAAGTCTTATTAATTGTGTTGATGGTATAAATCCTCCTTAATCTTATGGTATATTTACTAGATCACGGTTTGACGCAAAAGCACAGTTAACAGATGTTCCTTCGCATCTGTTGCCTTGAAGTTTCCCCCTATCCCACGCCGATTTCGTTTCATGTGATGAAAGAAACCTTGTTCGTATTTCAATCAATCAATCTCCGCAATAAAAGAGAAATGACGACAAACTTATGAATTCGCTATCTTTTTCTTCCTCTGCATGCATCTGCTAGTACAGCGGTGAAATCCACCTTGCGCTTGGTACAGCGGTGGGTTTACGACTTCATTCATTCTTGGTGCTAAATTTTTATTCACGAAGCAAAACTTAGCATCGTCCAGCGGTTCTGCATTATTTCTTTTTTTTTTTTTTTTTGCTGTTATTGATTTTTTTCGTTTTTGCGTTTCCATTGTTCAAACCACTTTCTGTTGTTTTTTGAGATTGATCTGAATTTTTTGTTCGATTAGCTCAAAATATAATAGCATATCATTAATTATTAATAAAATAAACAGATCATATTAATGAGCTATTCAATTGCTATTAATGACTGTCGCTTTAAAGAAATGGGTAATCTGGAAACAAGGATAAAACAATCTGTACTCGATGAGAATTACCGCTGCCCCGAGGATGTGTTTGAAGACCGCTGAATCTGACATCATCTTGTGCAGAACAGATGTCCAATTACTTCAGGGGGATGTGGCCAAAATATTTTCACGTAGCTATTATTAAGAAAATGATGTGTTTTAGTCGATTTATAAACCGCTGACTTTGCGAAAGTTTCACTAATTCATCTCTTTCATTTCCGCCTCTTTTCATACCTGTTATGTCTACTGTAGTTATTTTTTACCTGTTGTTGTTTACGTAAACCGGTAAACAATTCTAATTTTCTATTTGTTTATTATTTATTTAAATGACATAAACAACATTGGAAATAGTTTCAATGAATTAAGTGCTTGATTATCTCTCTCGAAAGTCATCTGAAATGAAAACTTTCTGTGTGGATTTCTTAAAAAGTAAACAAAATCTGAAGATTTATTTCAATCATTATTCTTTTCAATATCGAATAATTTGGTCTCTTATTTTCAGGCAAGTTATTAAAGACATCATCGGATTAAACTTTGTTTAGTGATTGAAGAAAAATCCTTGCAAAACGAGCGCCGCATTGTTTCCATGGGTTTGTTTGTTTATGGTCGAAAGATCGGTTCTATGAACAACCAAAACTAACTATTTTTCTATACAAAACAGAAAAAATCACCCCACAGATGTTATGAAACTGATTAGGTCGTATTTCCTTGTTATGATCGAAAAAAAAATTCATTGATCAATTTCGTCACAAAAAAAAAAGATTTTCTCGGGTAAAGAATTTTTTTTTCGCTGTTTTTATTATGCAAGATTTAATTGAAATCATTTTCGATGGTCCACGTACTTCCGAAGTGTGAATGACGTTGATAGAATGTTGTAACTGCATGTGTAACAGAGATGTTAAAATACATAGATTGCAAATCCGTCCATTTTAAATATCTTCTCGTGTTTACCATTGTCTTTGTGTTTACTCAACACGGAGAAGTCAATTATTATTCTAACTTTAAAACATTATTGTGTTAAATTATAAATGGTATGTGAAAAAATCGATACCCTTTTTTCTAATCAAATCGGCGCAAAAATGTTAAAAAATCTGTCAGGGTAATTTCTTTGCACAGGGGAGGATAACATCCATATTGCACAATTAAAATTTGAGTTTGTTTTATTATTTACATTAAGTTGTAATCAATTGGCAATGTCTTATGTAGTTAATTATGACACGATGTCACAAAGTAAATAAATCACCATCTTGTCAAAGCCAAACCTTTTGGGGAAATACTTAGACCTGTTAAAATTCGCTCCCGATATGTAATATGTTGAAATACTGTACACTTTCAGGTGTAAATCGATTAATCTGCAACACAGCTCTACTTTCGCTTTTATTGTAAAACACGAATTGACACGAGATCGATATATTTTTCGACTATTATTAATTTACCTACTGTGTATGCTAACCTCACAAAAAAGATCGTTCTTTTTTTTTCGCTAATTATTAAGGCTATTGTTACACGTTGTTTGAACACATGACAGAAGGTACTCTGAAGAAAAGAAAATTTGTTGACATTGTTTGTTTGTTTTGCATTAAGTTATTGTTATTCATGTTTACGTCGGATGTAATTCGGAATCGCATTCACAAAAAGTCGAATTCTAAAAGAGATCCTTTATATAAATAAAATTAGTAAATAGAAAGGTCCCCTTAAAAGGACTTATTTTACCTTTTATAGTCATGCTTATTCAGTTGTTTCCCCCTACCTTTTTGTGTTTCAACTTCTGTATCTCGTGGGGTATTGTAGTATTGTGTATTTTTCTCCCGACCTAGGAAAATATTGACCTTTTTTGTTTATTTGCAGTTTCTATCCGCTAAGTAAACAGTATGTTTTCGTGAGTTTTTGTGGATGTCTCTCATATATGAAAAAGAAGCTGCCAGCTCGACGATTTGGAAGCTCTTTCAAAACGCAATAATGTCCTTACACACTTTTATAATTCAAACAGAAATGTACAGACTTGCAACAAAACGGACGAGTGTTTTTCAAGTATACCTACATTGAAACTTCAAAAGTCATTTCTGAAGGGTCTTTTCCGGTTAGGCCTTTTGATTAAGTGAGAGTAATCGTTTACTCAGAGAGATGATAAGAATCTGAAGGTCTAACATATCCGCTTTGAGCTGACCACTTAACTCAGTAAATATGATTGCGGTTAGGTTTATGAATTGACATCGTAAAATTGACATAACGGCTTTTCAAGGATATACTGACATTAATGAGTTGAGAAAATTATTTGTGAAGAGAGCCTTCGTTAACACTCTATTTACATTACGTGAACTTGCTGTGTTCGACTTTAGTTATGTAGAACCTCCCTAGTATAACTCTTACGGAATTAGCTTCTTAGTTAAACAGCGGCTAATGAATGCCGTTTCTAGGAAAAAATCAAATTTAGTATGTCTGAAAAGAAGTATTTCTCTTGTATATAGGAAATATAACTTCATGAATTTCAGAGATTGATGTGTGAAATTAGTGATCCGCCCACCAATACAACTGACAAATCGAATGAACTTTAAATAGATTTCTAAAAAAAACAATAACTCAAAGTTTCATTTTTGTTCCTTTTCAAGTCTGATTCTACGAAGGAAGGTCGATGCATGACTATAGATAAGAATGGATTAACGAAATGTATTACTAATGTTTATTTTGGCATGTCCCGGTGGACAAAATCGTCAAAAAGTCATTGCGATGAAGAGCATTTCCTTTGAAATAGGGTGTATATTTCTATAGAAAAGTACTCCTTCTCAGTGATTTTTTAAGCAAACGTGTCCACTGGTGGATTGTTGTACAAGAACATCATTTTATCAGGATTCCAGTTACAAAGAATATATTTTAATATTCTCTCTCTTTATGTCAGTTTTCTGTATCCTCGAAGAAGTTCTTCAGCATTCCAAAGAGGGCTCGAAGAAGTTCTTCAGCATTCCAAAGAGGGCACAGAAAACCTGTCATTTAAACTTTAGTATAACACAATAGTTCACGTAAGCCACGACTACAAATGAAATGATCATGTATGCTGAAATTCTTGGATATTTTGTTCATATCTACAGCTTGCATGTCGAAACAATACAAAACAATCTGATTAAAGAGTGCGCATGCCTAATTGCATTGTTACGGACTACATCTAGTTTTCAATGATTATTAAGATTACTTTGAGAATAGATTAATATGCGTATATGCCTTATCAGCTAACGATTTCTAGCTTATCTTATTATAATAATCCGCGTTGTGCATACCACTTTTATTTTAGAGAGTGATATATTTGTTTAATTTTTACGGTCATCGTCCTCTTATGTGCGCGTAAAACCACGTAGAGGCGAGAGACACTTTTTTCACGATCATTCCAAAAGCACGTGGCATCATTTGACGTCAGTTTTTTTTATCTTATCACGGGGGAACCATTGCATTGCATCCCCAATCGAACGCGACGTTTTTGGGGAAATATCTCGAGAACCAATAGGGATAACTGACGTTTTTTAGGGTCAACGATACGGGTGATGGGGTGACGCAAAATTTGAGCCTAAATTTTATTTGGTACTGCGGATATGACGTCATCAAAATCTTTGATCGACGATATCTCTGCAACGGTTGATCGTAGCGAAACGATCCCATACATTTTTTTGATCAGTTTTTCGAGCTCTACAACATGGGCACAGTTATCATTGCCAATTCTTCATTTTATTTTTCGTGAACTGGACGCATACTGAACATGGGTGGCGAGCGACGCCGCCTTGGCGGCTAGTCTTATTATAATAATCCGCGTTGTGCATCCCACTTTTATTTTAGAGAGTGACATATTTAGTTTAAATTTACGGTCATCGTCCTCTTATGTGCGCGTAAAACCACGTAGAGGCGAGAGACACTTTTTTCACGATCATTCCAAAAGCACGTGGCATTCAGTTTGACGTCAGCTTTTTATGATCACGGGGAAACATTGCATTGCATCCCCAATCGAACGCGACGTTTTTGGGGAAATATCTCGAGAACCAATAGGGATAACTGACGTTTTTTGGGGTCAGCGATACGGGTGATAGGGTGACGCATCATTTGGGCTTAAATTTTATTTGGTACTGCGGATATGACGTCATCGAAATCTTTGATCAGCGATATCTCTCTAACGGTTGGTCCTAGCGAAATGATCCCATACATTTTTTTGATCAGTTTTTCGAGCTCTACAACATGGGTACATTTCCCGTTTCCAATTCCTAAATTGAAATTTTCATCACAGGGATCGTTCACGGGGAAAGGCGATTTTGACCCATCCTTTTCGAAGTTAATTTCGGTAAAAAGGTTTTACCCGGGATACTAGTTTATACTATATCATTCGTAGCTGTATGTTTTTGTCATTAGAACGGTTTTGTCAACATTTACTTGGTGTTAAAGTAAAAAACAAATATATTGAGCTAGATATAATATTATAAAAGAACTGAAAATTACAAAATGGTAACACAACTAAAATCAAACATTTGCATATATGGAGTTCAAAAATCTCCTCTACCTAGTTGTGTTGTTGCTATGTCATTTTCTTCGTGCGGCTGACCATGGATACATAGTTGGCAGCCTTTACTATGGTCATATTTAAAGTTTTCATCGAAACGTTATTATCGACTTTTATCAAATTTTTTTGAAATATAAGATCTTTTGTATTCTTAACTTTTGCCAGTGACATCCAGGTTAAAATCTCTTTGCTGTCATAGCAACAAATAGTAAACACACATGAAATGTCGCAGTTAAACACGATAAATAAATAGATTGAAGAAATAAACAAGATTCATGCGTTTTATTATAAATTTGAGAGAATTTTTTTCACAAACCAAAAATTACTGGCGACTTTAGATAAACAATGTCTTCCTTTCAATTAAAATTTCAAATTTATATCTAATTGTTAAAACCTGCTATATACCTTGAACTTCACAACAAATAAACCTGGAGTACCCTGCAATAAATCCATACACTTGTTATATTATTTTAATGCAAATATCAGTCCAACTCACATGGTTACCACGTGATAACTTCACTCACAAATAAATATCAACAACAACAACAATAACAACAATAAAACTGACAATTTTCCTAAGGTCAAATTTTAAACTACATAATGCCGTATTTTTCTTCGTCAACTAATGACGCGGGTTGATATTCGTTCTCGTTTCTTTGGAATCTATTCAACAAGTTAGAGAATAGGATCCATTCTAAACGACAAAAGATATAATTGATCACTGTGAGAAATGTGGAAAGCCACTAAATCATCCTCCCTTTGATTTTTGACCCGACATTTTTGCAGACATATGAATGTACTTTGCACTGGAATTGATGAAGCCCCTACTGTTACGAAGGATCAAAGACAACAACATGTGAATAGGACAAAGGCCTTGGTGTGTTTACATATGGGGATTTATTCATCATTTCAGCTACAACATTTCTGCAAAACCATTGACCATCACATTTTTTCTGTGTGTCAATATTTGTGTAAATGACAATCCGAAAAACTTTAAAGAAAATAAACTAGCATCTTGAAAGAACAAGTATGCAGACACAACGATCTTTTGAATTTTTTTGAGATGACAAAGACGTCACATTGTATTTTATTTGTTTATTTATTTTGGCGGTGAGAAATTAGTCTCGTGTTGTGGGTTTTCCAAAACAAAAAGATTTTTCTTAGCTGGCACTGCCGCTTATCAATTTCACAAATTTTACGACATTTTTCAAAACCTTTTTATTTTTTAATGCTACGTTGAAATACTTATTTAACTTTTGGAATAATTACTTGCTTGTAAAATACTATTAAGTGGGTAATACTTTCAGGCAATATTCAATAATCAGGCATATTTGCATATTTTTGAAAAATGAAAACTAAACGATGTTTTCATTACTTGAACTGTTTATTTTAAAATCTTCACAATGTTGACTTGCGGTATGGGTTTTCTTTTTCACAAAGATTTGCGCAGTATTGTACCAATGACATTGAAGTTTCAAATTTAAAAAAGGACAGAAATTCAGAAGAGATAAATGTGAGAAAGAAAATGATTTTTTTTAAAAAGTTAAATAACAAATTTAAATAAAGAAAAAGAAAAAAAGGAAAAGAAAAAAAAAAGAAAATTTTTTGATTAAGATAATAGGAAATAACATCTTAGGCAAATAATCAAGGAGGTGAAATCTTAGAAAACACGAAATATTCCTTGCGGATATTGACTCAGATGCAAGCCTGTATTTACATAGGTTAAGTATGAAACATCAAGTTTTGATTAAAACACATTCTTGTGACATCTGCTTTTATGAACTTTTTTACACATGTTAAAGAAACGTGTTTTCTCTCATTTCTATGAGTTCTCGTTTCTCAGGTTCCATCATGCAAGAAAATTAACACTTTTGATGTATGATGTATCATCTTTGGCTAAATGATGTCCACTTTGACTAATGTAATATCTTATTTGTTGTGGCGCTCATTTTGTTTTTAATCAATTGCAATTCATAAAAAGAAATCGATTTAATGGAGAAAAAAAAAGAAGCTTTTTTTAAGGATTTTCCTCATTATTGGTTTTTTTTTTTGAGAAGGTATCATATTCGATTATCCAGGTGTACAAACATTTTTGGTTCACGTGTTTTCAAGAGCAAAATGCGACACCTTATAATTTTCATACTCTTGACACGAACAATGTATCTATTTCCCAATAATCTGAATGCAGTTATTCACGGGGTCGGAATATAATTGAGCTATCAACATCTACAATTGAATAACAGAGAAAACAAAATTGATAAATTTTGAATCAAAAACGCTATCTTCATGCAGTGAACCGAAGAAACCATAAACTTATTTGATTCACCGAACATTATAGTATATGCGACAGGTCCATGACAGAATTTTAAAAGACCCTCTGGTATTATTTGCTTAAAATATATACCGTATGATTTGATATTGATAACAAGTTGAATGAACTGTTTTTTCCAAACGTTTGAATATCTTTTGGCCATTCAAGTGACCAGTCTGGTTGAGCTAAGTTTGAAAGTAGGCGCGATTTTTACACAAGCCAAAGGGACCAATAAAATCCTAAGAGCGCCTTCGACTTTTTTCATTTCCTATTCGAATGCCAACACCGAAAAAAAAGAGAAAAGGTTTTTAATCATTTGGTACTAACAAGCACTTAGAAAATAGAAGAAAAAAAAGAGTATAGCTTTCAAAAAAAAAATCTTTATTTTGAATAAATAGGATGGGAAACAAGTAAATATGGCGGAATAAAACAATAGAATACTTCATTTTCGCGTAACGAAACTGTTTTTCAATGAAAAAACATGAAACTGAAATAGAAAAAGGAAATACTTCACTTGGCTTTTTGATATTTCAATGCACCGTACAAATAGTCTCCAAAGTCATGAACAACAGAAACAAGCTAAGTAAAGCTGGTTCCACTCATCAAGTTTTTCCATTAAAACGGAGAATTTTTCCCTTACCTTTACCTCTTAACAGCCATCTTCATTTTCAAAATATTTAACTTCAACTGAAAGTTTGTTGCTACATACATGAGTATTTATATTACAAAATGCAAATCTTTACATATATAACATATTTGCTAATAGAAAATAAAAATGTGATCATATACACAAAAAAATATGTCAACGAAAGTTCTGATCCTTCTCTGACTGTGTTTGCGATGGAAGATGAGATCGACTGATTTATGTTATTTGAGTTTTTTCTTATAATATTTTTTTGTGTTTACTAAAAAACTAAGTAAGCTTGCATTCATGACAAAAAAAAAGAATCGTTTTCGTTTTAGCCAAATATATACATTTGCTGTAGCATACTAATGGTTAAATTTATCAGTGGGTATACATTTGGCAAATCAACTCAATATTTGAGTGTTGTACTTCTAATATTTGGCCAAGTATTTTGTATGTATATGTTTTCAGACAATCAAACAAAACTAAAGAAAAATAAAAAATGAAGAAAACGAAAAAAAAAGTTGTGGAAAATAAAACTGTATTAAAAATCAATTTTCGGATTTGGTTCGACTGATTTTAGACCAAATTGGAAAGATAATTTTGAGAAATCGATATCAAAAAGTTCAAGGAAAAATACTAATAACAAAAAATACAATCAATAATTTTAAGAAGCTTTGGCGTCAAATTTTCATTAATTACAAATTCAACGCCATGATGAGAAAAATTCTGAAAAACTTTTTTATGATAGCTAGTAGACAACAGATTTTTTAAGGTTAGCATGTACACCCTAAAAGATCAATAAATAAATAAGCAAATTTTTTCAACAAAATTGCAGATTATCATTAGGCCAGACAAGCTCCAAAGAAAACAAAATTTCATCTCAGCAGGGAAATACTGTACACACCTAATCAAGTAAAATTTTAAGATGAATAAAAAAAACGTCTTACCACAATAACGCATGCGCCCAAAAAACTGACAGTATGTTTGGCCAGACACAAAAAAAGGTTGCAAAAAAAATTTTTTTTGTATCAAGTAAAAATTTTACGACGCATTTACTCCCTTTGAAACTGTGTTCGGTGTTTCTCATCTGTAATAGATGCACAGTACTTTTTTACAATTTCATATACCACATAACGGAACGACATCTGTGTCTAAATATTATCCTAGATTTACATAATCTCAAATGCTTTTTTTTGAACTCGCCGATGCTAACACTAACGAAAACACGGCAATATTGTAAAGTAAATAAATACTCTCGTAAACAAAAACAAAATTCTGAATACGTCCCACTTGTCGCAAAATTGGCAAACACGTTCTGGCGACGTGGAACTAGACTGGCTTCCCCTTTTTATCGATTTCCTCCCCGTTACATCATAATACATAATTTGGAATTTTGAAGCATAATTTTAATGGTTACATTTGTGTAATTTTTTATTTTTTTATTTATTTCCTTTTTTTTTTTTTTTTTGCACTCACAATTTTGAATTTATCAAGTTCGGCATTTCTTTTATGCGGTAACTATTTAATTGATCGTCCGAGAATTCCATAAGTCGCCATATATTATTTTGAAGCAATTTTTGTGCTGCCGCTTATATGCTCTCATGTAGTTATTGTTGTAAACAATAAATTTGTTTGATACAAAAGAAATTTTAGAATTATCTGCAACACAGTGCATATTTACATATAAAGTCGAACCGTTGGATCAAATAATTTATTTGAATCGATGTGTTATCCGAGATCGATCAACAAAAAGAGAAAAGGTTTAAACACACATTTATAAATATATTTAGACATTAGAAGACGAATACAAACTAATTAAGAGGGAAAACAAATTATCCACTAGCTAAATATTTAGATTCGAGCTAGTGCAGAGAAAGTTAGAAGATAAAAACAAATTGGCATTTACAGAAGAAGAGAAGTTGAAGAAAACGAAAAAAAAACAAAAAACATTTAGCTTTATTTTCAAGTTCGTTATTATTCAGCAACGATGATGGATACTGTGATTCCAAGTAACACGGCGCCATTAAGCCACCACGACATGGTCGTACATCCTGGTGGACCAGTACGACATTCAGAATACGACATCAAACCGATTGTGACGGCACCACCGACTATCGGAGAGTATACGTCAGCAAATCATATGACAGGCAATCCACAGCAACAAGCTCCACCTCAAACCAACCTTGACAGTATACAGGAAGATTCCCCGAAATCCAACTCGCCCATGAAACCCAGAAGTTATCAACACGCTAAGCCGCCATACAGCTACATCTCTCTGATCACAATGTCTATACAAAACTCACCAACCAAGATGGTAACTCTTAGCGAAATTTATCAGTTTATCATGGACTTATTTCCTTACTATCGACAGAATCAACAACGGTGGCAAAATTCGATTCGACATAGTTTGTCGTTCAACGATTGTTTTATAAAGGTACCACGCTCTCCCGACAAGCCAGGCAAAGGAAGCTTTTGGACATTACATCCAGATGCAGGAAATATGTTTGAAAATGGCTGTTATTTAAGAAGACAAAAACGATTTAAATCCGATCGAAAAACGAACATAAACGTCATGCATCAGTCACGTGCGAATGACATGTACAATCCCAACAACATGCAAAAGTTACAGATGAGTACGCCGCCTAGAGGCGCCGGAGCGGTGGGTGTACCACCTTTCTTACCTAATCCATACGGACCTTACAGAGGACTTCATTCGTTTAATCATCCATTTGCTATAAAAAACATTATTGCACCTGAACACGAAGCAGACTTTCGTTACGACCCTATGCATTTCCCTTACCATCCTTCAACGTTCACACCGCCGCCTATGTATGGCAGCAAAGACAGTCTGCCTCCCGTCACTAGCGGAGATAGTTTCAATATGTCAACGTCGCTTATGAATCAATATTATCAAAATCCATGTTTGATGCAACCGACTGGTATGGCTTAAGTTTAGATTTTATCAATTTTTTTCTTTATTTTAGATGTTGGTTTGTTTTGTTTTTTTTTCTATATTTTTCTGAATTTTTCTTTGAATCAGATAAGTGGCATCTTTCGTGTTTAGTACAACGTCTCATTTTCTAAGTGTCTTTCCTATAAAATCTTTTTATGATATCATGCGTGTATAGTCGTTTTGAGTGTTAATGAACCAATAACATTCTTCCACTTGCCAAAAGGATTCTTACGTTTTTCCGGAAAATAAGCAGAAGAATGTGATTGATTCTCAAAATTCCTTCCTTCACAGAAACTTGAATTGGATCTCCTTTTGTGCCTTTTTTGATGTTTTGGTCAGTTTGATTTCCATTCAAATTTGTAGCGTCACTCTTGAACCTTGAATATATAGAAGCCACTTTTAAGTTGATCGCTTACTGTTTACAGATGCCAACATGTTTGGTATTCACGGTTTAGCCTCGAAAGCTAGCTACTTAAAAGTTTTCCAGACTAAATCTGTGAATACTTTTTAGCTTTATGGGATTTTAACATAGTTATTTTATCGGAGAAAAAATATTTTGGATGGAATTTTTGGAAAAAAAAACATATACACATGATGTTCGGTTATAAAAATGTATATATTGTAGAAAGGATAATTTATTTATGATCATTTCTAAAGATAATATTTGATTAAAACGACTTTAAGCAATACTTTCTTTTAGTTTTATTGCCTAAAGTTTGAAACACTATTTAAAATTGCATCAAAAAACACTACCTTTTTTGTGTTTTTTTTTTTTTTTTTTTTGGTCAATCTAAAAGGACAAGCTAATCAGTTCAGTCGAATTCTTTTTAAGTTATAATTCTAGAATTTTACAAAGAGCGAGATAATATGCTGAAATTGATAATTATTTTAGCTCAGTTGAATTGTTGTAAATATTCATTTGTGACATGACAAAAAAATAACGGGAAATTAGATTTCTGTTGCAAATAAAAATTTTTAAAGAAACACTTTCATTGTCTTCTTCATTTCCACACCTAATATTCTGAAGGATGAAATCATATTGAGACAAACGGAGAAAACGTCTATTCTATGAAGGGCGCTAGGTCAATGGGCGGAGGGAAACTTCCCGAGAGATCGTAAGTGAAGAAAGTGATAGATCCATTTAAAAATGATAAAAATTCAAAGTATTGAGGCTGTTGGTTTGACAAGTTACACTTGCAAAAGCAAATGTCCAATTAAGGGCTTGTTTTCATCATGGGAAATAGATCTGTATGCGTGGGGGGTTTTGTGAGATTTTTTGTGTGCATTTCGTAACCAATGATACTGTTAAATCTCTGGCATGTAAAATGAGAAGTAACCAGCCCACGAAATTTTCAGTATTAGAAGTTCTGTACAGGCCTGTGCAAATTATTCGAGGTATTCTGTCAAACTGTCTAAGGTTTAGTCAATATTACACATGTTCAACATAAGCATGAAAATAAAGAATCTGTTGGATCACAAATAAAAAATGTATTCAGTTCAAAAATTATTTACAAACAGGACCAGATATTACCCAAAAAAATATCTTTTATGATCAGAATTAAATTTTACTAGTATCCCGTGTAAAATTTTTTTACATGTTTTAATCGATGTGAGCTGAACAGAGAGAGAAAGGCTTAGTATAATGAATTTTAGTATCATATAGTTCCTCAATTGTTTGGAATGTAGAATGTTTAGAATGTAGTATCCCGTGTAGAACAGCATGTAGAACACGGGTTTTAATTCATCAAAAATAAAAAAAGCGCTGTGCGTCCACTTTTTTTCACTTTTTACCTTATAAATTGAAGATGCAATGCAATGGTTCCCCTTGATTAAAAATATCTAACGTCAATACAGAAAAAAACACTCTTCACTCTTTTAATTAATAATCTCTAGGTATTCCGGCTAAAGCATATTTAGTTCAACACTGGAGTTATGAACAGAAAAAATTTTAATCAGAAGATCTGAAACACATCAAAATATTCGTATTAAATCTTTCACGATACGATATATGCAGTAGTAAAAATAAATTGTGCGTACAGGTAAACAACAAAAAGATTAAAATCGCTGTAACTGTTCATGAAATCCACACCCCAATGTAAATAAAAGCCAAACGCGAAAGTCGCAAAAGTGTCAAAATGTGAATTAAAATGAAGAAAATCGCAATTTCTTCACGAACCCAGAGCGTCATGATTAAAAACCATGATATTCATTTCTTTGTTTGAAAAGTAATGACGCAGAAACCCTATTAATACTATAAGAAAAACAAAACAAACAAACAAAAAGGTTCTAAAGCGTACTTACCCTAAAAACATAAATAAATCTTCGCGCAATACTTTCGTTGTTGTCTATTGTTTCTTGATCTCGCGAATAATCAAAACATTTGAAACGATTATATGCAATGCAATGTTTTCCCCTATACTAATCGTAGAAAAATATTAACCGCCGTGGTCTGACACTCCATTATGAATAAGTGACCGCAAAAACGACCCGAAATTTTAGAGAGTGAAAGCGTGAAAAAAAGCGGATGCACAGCGCGTATTAGAATATAGATAATTATTTTAAAAAGGTTGTCGGTTTACCATTTACAATGTTTTTTTATTCAAAGAAATTTCCATTTTGGTAACAAATTATCAGAGAGTAAATAAACAAGATATATTTTTAGGAATTTCATTACCACAAAGTTCAAACTCTTGTCTACTTTAAAACCATTCCTGATAGAGTATTGTAGCATAGTAAATTCAAGGTGTGTGTGATCAGGGAGAAGGGCAGATGATTGGGAAATGAACTAGGCAATTTTGAAACAAAGAGTTTGGTAAGGAGACGAAAGCGTCTTCACGTGTATGAGTGAGAGACGGGGTGGTTCCATAGGGAAAGACAACTGCTTTCGGAAGTCCTTTGAAGAATAATTATCGCTGTCAAAATTTGTAAAAATAATATCATAAGATTTTAAGGTTAATGGAATTTCTGGTATTTTACGTATAAAAAAAAAATTGTGAAATTTGCAAATGTGACATCAGTCAAGAAGAACATCGACGTAAAAAAAAAAAAAAAAAAAAATGGCATCCTTTTTTTGGCTTCATGATGTCATATATTTGGTTGTCAATTGCACGGCAATAACGTACAAGAGATATCAATTACTTTTTGAACTTTCTCATATTACGTCATCAGAAAATCAGAGAGATTATTTTGCGGTTACAAATTAAGGAGCTTAGAGATGACTTCATTGAGGAGGACGATCAGAGGACGATCTTCTCTGATGGTTTTGATTTCGCTGAACGAAACAGTGATGGAGGGTCACGAAACAGTGATGGAGGGACACGAAGACCAGCGATATAAACGATCAAAAGCTCAATTTAAGAAAATAGAAAAAGTTTTTTCTGATGCCCCAAATACCTAATTAGTCAAAAATAACTGATATGATAATTTAGGTTATCAGCCAGTCAGTCACGATGCTTTCGATTCCCATTCGAGCCTCCTCCGCTTGACTGAACTGCGAGTTCAATCGGAAATTGCTGAGCTCCTCCGTTGGGTCTTTTTTATGTATTTATTTTCCTATGTAATGGGGATGATCAGGATACTGTGATTTGGTAACGTTTGTAAATATATATTTCTATAGACCATTCTTATAGAGATTGCGAAGTCATTATATGTGGAGCGCTAATGCATTTTCTATTAGGTTGTCCTGACTGACAGAAGAATCCGTAGTTCTTTCAATTTCTGTAAACGTTGTTTTTTATTTACTTAATTCCTGTTTGTTTGTTTACATCAAAATAGTTGACATTGAATACAGAATCTTTATTTTCTGCTGGAACAATCTATACAGGTCCATAACAAGTAAATAGAACCTTATCATATATGAAATAAAGGATTATATGAAACTATAGATTTCAGTCCATGCGGTTTAATAGCGTCGCTCCTCCGGCGGTTAAATAGTTGGCGGTAAGTGTCAGGTCATTGCGGCTTCCATCATGTCTTTGAAAGTAGTCACGAGAAGACTTCCTACTCCAGAGAGATTCTTCGGTTTTTTAGTGATTCACTAACAGGGTGAATTTTTTTGTGGAGTTGAAATGACGGTAGGTAACACAAAGGTCAATGAAAGGTCTTGCAACATGAGAAATAATCCAAAGAACCTATGTTACGTTAGCACATACACCATCAGTATTCATAACAGAAAAAGTTAGAATTCATTAAGTTTAATTTAGGCGCCTTTTAAGAGCAAAGTCGAAATTAATATGTCAACTATGCTTAGAAAGATTCAAAGGGGCTTCTGATGAATTTCAAAATGACGGAGTTTTGATAATATCTCAGTAAGTCTGTTGACGTCGAAACGAAAGTGATACGAATGTCAACTAATCCGGGCTAAATATATGAATAACAGTGCTCGAGAATCATCTTTGTTATTCTGCTTATTTATTTATTGTTTATTTTGTTGACTCTTGTTTTACAGAGAGGCTTACGAAGCGTCAGTATGTCTATCTCTTTTGTTAAGCAATCACGTCAAACGAGTGGATGGGACGTGGGAAAGAGCGGGCGAATCACAGACACAAATTGTGTTTTTCTTTGAATAAATAAACTTGCCATGCTGTTTTCCTTAGGAATTGCAACTCGTGCCGTCCGTTGTTAGGATTTAGCAAGTTATGCAGAACTTTAATGATATCAAAATCTGCTTTTCTTAACAAAAACAAATCGCCATGTATTTTCTTAGATTGTCCATATGACCTGTCTCCAAATATAGTTTCGCAGTCACCTCCCAGTTTTGTAACGGGCGTATGTAAACAGTCCATTAGTGTCAAGATAGCGGGTCATTTTCTCCACCCTAAGTTCATCATTCTGTGAATTGATTACATGAGCACCTTTGCTCATAACGTATGGCTTAGACTTTGTTCATATTATGACGAAATCTCATAAGTTTTTGTTTGAGCGCAACCATTAGATTCATCAATGTATCTCATCGTTCAAACTTCATCACTGGATGATCTGTCTTCTATATTTTTAAACTGTTGCATGGCAACGTTCCTCGCTTTACATTTCTGCTGTATGGCCAACAAGGAGAGAGACAAGAGTTTAGTCCACAGTGAGGACCAAACATTAACATTGTCCTGTCAGATACATAATTGATTATTTAACGTTGCCACGTGACGAATTTGAAATTACTGGGTCAGAAAACCCCAAGAACTAAGCAAACAAACAAACAAACAAAAACCCAAAAACTAAACAAAGAGAGATGAAAGATGTCTACCATATGATGTGAGCAAACACTTCTATCTGCAGAATGCCTAAATGTAATCTAAAAATATATTATGTACCTGAAAAATAAAACTTATCAAAATGTGTTGTTCATTGGATGGATGTTTTAGTAAAAAAGGCTGTTTTTTCTGTCAGTGATATATGTTTACACTTTCGTTTTAGTAATATTAAAAAAGAATTTTTGATAAACTGATAAAATATTCTTGACATTTCAAAACTGATTTTTACGACTAGGCTTTGTTTGATTGATAATCAAAATAAATATATAAATAAATAAATAAATAGCTTTCGCGTGTCAAAGTTTGATCGCGTCCACTTAACAGATGTAAATTACACAAGCATCTTTTTAGAAGTAAAAACATCAGTGTTTTTAAGCCAAACGTGAAGTACACACAAATTATTTAAGCCTAAGGCATTTTGTAAGATTTTAACAAAAAAAAAATAATCGTTTGGATGGAAATTAAAATAAGCCTCGCAAATCATTTTTCTACCAAGAGTCGATCTAAAATTGAAGATGCGAAAGACAGAGCTTTGCGGTAACTAAGAAACACTTCAGCTACTTGGCAAAACAACCCCATACAATGGGTTCTTCTTTTGAAGACACCGTTACTTGGAATAATATGCAATGTTGTTTTAAAAAACATCGGGGAAATCAAATATTAGCAAATACTCGCATTATAGATTTTCAATAGTTTTAGGTTATTCAGTGTAGCAGAGTTTATCTCCAACATGAAGAAGACTTAGTAATTTTGTGATGACGTCATGATTACACCTCGATCGAGCAGTGACAAGAAAATTTACTGGAATAGAGGAATTTTTGTAAAGCTTTTTTCGGGATGGATGACAATACCGCTGATATGTTGTTTCTGTAGTAACTTTTTTATACAAGTAACAGGTATCTATAGTATAAGCTGTAGCAAAGAAAGGCTATCTAAATCAGTAAATTTATTGATTACTAATCACTATGAAGGAGTGTCTTTCTATCGAAATGTACACAATATTTCTAGAGAAATGCTCTTCATCGCAGTGGATTATTGAAGATTTTGCCCACTACTGGGTCCACGTTTCTGCTTTCCTTGACTATATACTATTTTTTTCGTTTTTATTATGTGAGACTATGATGCTATCCAAAAAGACTTTAGCATGGTACAAGATGATTGTGCAAAGAAATGACGAAAAGAACCGGTGACCGTTCAGTTTGGATAAAATATATCCAAATAATAAATAAGTAAATATGTCATTTGCGAGACTTGATACCAACATAGCTGTTGAAGCACCATACTGTGTGAGGCAACCTCATTTTCAGGGCTTCTTGCCTATCAAAATTAATAAAAGATTCAAGAAGAATTCAGAGGTGGATACAGACATAGTCAAACTTTGTGGAGGAGTACACTCTTACGAAATTTCTTGTCATATTGTTTAGTAATTGCACGTTTTTCTTTTGTTCTCCTAATGACTTAACTCTCCTCCAGAAAGTTTGACTATGGAATTGCTGCGTTTGTGATTGTGTTTGTGATTTTGAATCTTCCTTCTCATCGCCGTTGTTTATAAACTTTCCCTGAATTTAATCTTCCATATCGTGGTCATATAGTCCTGTTGGTGGCCATCTTTTGTCAGCATTGTTTTGATCTCATATCTGCTTCCTTTCATGCTCTCGTAAGATATTCAAGAACATGTCATGTTTGTTTTTCATTTTCTGTTCTTTAAAAGTAGGGCATACTTGGTGATCAGTTAAAAGGCGGCTGACAAAATAGAAATTCAGGAAAGGTATGAAATGAACGGCAAGCGATTGTTGTGGCTGGAAATCATGGTGCTACACAGTGGGCAAATTTGTTGAAAAATCACTGCGGAGGAGTGCATTTCCACATAAATATTCACACTATTTCAATAAAAATGCTCTGACTTTCGGACGGTTTTACCCGCTGGCTAATCTCAATAACACACCCTTGGCAATCTTTTTAATTTAAGTTGAAAACAACAGCATAACAGGTCTTGAAATCGACACGACGAAAATTTGTGCTATCGGTCACGTAATAAGAGACTATTGGTTTGTCTGTGTTTCAACAAAACATGGAAAAACCATGCAGCATCAGCAATTGAAATTAAAGAAAAGGTTTTTTAGTGAAACCACCCAGCTCAATATTAACTTAAAACAATAAAATAAAAACAATAAAAACTGGGAAAGGTATTCCTCATCTTTTTTATTCTTACTTTTCAAATTGACCGCTTTATCTCGTCTGAATGAAAGATTACCAACATTAGAAGAGAGATTCACTATCAATGAAAGTTTCAAAAGAATTTCATAACGAGGCTGTCACTAATCGCTAAAAAATATGTTAATGTAAGAACGAAGATTCACATGTACAAACCACAAGTCATTACTCAGAATTTCGGCTTCTTGTGTGAGACTAAGTTTTCAAGTGGATAAAACGCTTTTAAAGGTTCGACCATCATAATGACGATCATATTGTAATTTGAAACATCGTTCAAAGATATCATAAAAAGGAAAAAATCTTCACAACAGACGGACTTGAGTTTATTTTCATATGTTGTTCCAATTTTTAGCACAACTTTTATCCAAAAATTAGATAAGCTTTTAATATTATTCTAAATACTTCATAATTATTTGTATTTGGCACCCTCTAAAACTAAATTATTTTTAGTAAGTAACATAAATGTCAAAGAAAACTTATGAATTCAAATTTGCTGTTGGGGAAAATTGTTTTTCCAATGTTACTAAAAAATAACATTTTTCAAAAACTCCAATGAACAGTAACATAGTTTTTTTTGCCTGTTTTGTTTTTAAATCTCGAAATCAGAAACTATGGTTTTAAAATGAAATTTGATCACGTCCGCCATGTGTCATATTCTAAATCGATTTTCTGAGAAGGAGGTGCGAACTCATAACTTGTTCTCTTTCTGAAAGATCATTCTTTCGACGAAACAAAACACTCCTATTCATAAATTCATAATGGTTATCCATCATGGTAGCTCTCGCCTCGTTTTCATTTTCATTAAAGCCTGGTTCAGACCTGGCAATTATGACGATTACACTTTTTATCGTCGTAATCGTCAGGTCTGAACCAGGCTTTAACAAAAAGCGATGATACCTCGGAGAAAGCGTTGTTTCCACTATCGTAGATACTGAAAACAGAGTTTCTTTGCGTATTCTGCATCACTGTCGGATGCTTGGGGGAGCGAGTCAGCGCATGCACGTTCCGGCTCGTATATAAGTCGGATCTGGTTCACAACCAACTCTCTCTCGTCACTTGACTTATATCCCAAACTGTTAAGATGTCGTCCGAAGAATCGAATCTTGAAACCAGAATGGTCGACATCATGGAGAAAGCCTTGGAACGAAGTCAGAAACAAACCCTGCTGGTAGCTTCGACGGTCACTGAAAAAGTTGCTGAGAAGTTCTTGGAGAGACAACAGCAAGAGGTTGATCGAACTTTGCAAGAACAGCGATCGTCAGTCAACCTAAAAGGAAAAGGCAATACACCTTTCCCAAATTCCTGTCAAAACGTCGTTTAATGCTTAGTTTTCGCCTCGTTTCTATGTATTTTATTGTTTTTCTAATTTCATAATGTTCTCAGTAAGTAATAGTTACTCGTTCTTTCGGTTCCCCAGTGGAATAATTAGAAGTAATTAAGAGTTTTGAAAAAGAGGCGAAACTTAGAGGCTTGGCTATAACACGGTGTTTAAACAGAAATTCGGGAAAGGTCTACTTACGACAATGTGAATTCTGCCAAAACCTCATGGAAAAACTCGATGAAGCCTCCTCAAGTTTGTCGCAGCATAATGTGGCAAATGAAATGTTAGAGGGAGGTAAGAAGCTTGTTCGTAAAAGGATGGAATTGATTAAGTTAGACAGGGGAGATTGGGCAACCGTAAATGAAGCGATAACTTAGCTCCTGATTCGGAAGATGAAAAGTTAATAAACAGAGCCATTAGAATTAAAACGGACAAATCAACTATCTTTTTCCGAAAAACAAAATTCGTTTGGTTGGTCTTCTCAAAGACACTTTGCTCCTAAAAGAGATTTTCGTTTGGAAAACAAAGTTTGTTGGGGTGTGTGGAAGATTTGGTACTGTAAATTATCAGTGCCTCAATTCAAGGCCTAATATATCTAGTAATATGCCAAACAACAACTTAAACGCTGTGGCACCTTCTTCGCTTATAGTATATTTCTAGTTAATTTTTGTGTTTTTCTTAATTCATTGCTAGAAAGAAACTGGGAGCTCGAGGAAGGTTTTCACAATGGAAACTCCGTAGTAGGAAGCCTCGGAGAACATTTGAAATTTTGGGAAAGTGAATTGGACTACTCACCTTTTGTCTTAAGCATGATCAAAAATGGCTATCGTTTGCCTTTTGCCATTCATCCTCCAAAATTCTGCACCAAGAAAATTCGAGTCTAAAACATGGAAATTTGGTAAAAACAGCATCGAAGAATTATTAGCACAAGGTTGAATCGAAGAAGTGCAACTCGTCACTTGTAATCCTCTGACCGTCGGAGAACGCCGAAATAAATTATGGTTGGTTCTAGATCCAATGCCATGTCAATCAATGTCAAAATTTAAATTTAAAATTTAAAGATTTAAAGTAGCTTCGAAGCATTTAGAGAAAGGTGATTTTTCTTACAACATTTGACCTTAAAAGTGGATACCATCATATACCAATTCATGACGCCGAAAAAACATTTTTAGGCTTTTCATGGACATACGAAGATGGGAGTGAGGTTTAGCAAGTGCATGCATGTGTTTACAAAAGTAACAAGGCCATTAATAAAAAAATAACGCAAGCAAGGTATTCGTTGCACAATGTATTTCAGAGAGAAAGATCAACTTACCGCGAGCTCTTAGCTGTAAAACTCATTCTTCAGCCTGTTGTTAAGAAACTCAGAAATAAAAACGTGCTTTGATATTCTGATAATGCTAATGTTTAGAGAATAATTCAAGTCGGTAGCCGGAGATCTCATTTGTACAAATTATCCTTAGAAACTTTTGATCTCTGCTTACAGAATAATACAGTGTGTTTAAAAAGATAAGGCTACCCAAAAAATTATTCACTGTAGCGTTTGACATAATTTATAAGAAAAGTTTTACACCAAAAGAAAGAGAAAAAGAAAAATCACATTTAAATGTTAAATATTTCAGAGGTTATATTTTTAGGCTTAATTGATCATAAAAAATCGGAGTAATAAAATGTCGGATAAAATCTGATATAACCTTTGAAATATTTAACATGCAATTTTACTGTTGTTAAATAGCCCTTCTCTTTTTCTTTCTTTTGGTATAGAACTTTTCTGATATTAAGCATTATGTCAAACGCTACAGTGAATAATTTTTTGGGTAGCCTTATTTTTGAAACGCACTGTAAGGTCACCAGCCTTCTTGGCTCTCTAGAGAACACAATGATTCTATTTCTAAAATTAGAGATACCAACTGGAGGATGGGGTATTTTTACCGTTGATCGTTTTGCCGAAGATTTAAACAAAAGTTTCCTTTTTCAATTCCAAGTTTCATTGCCCCAAACTTTCAGGTGTAGACGACTTTACGTACGATTGGTCTGAACATTTCAACTAGGTATGCCCCCAGTCGCTTTGATCAGCGACGGTATAAAACATGCAAAAAGATGTAAAGCAACAGCTGTTTTGTTATATCCCATGGCAATCTTCATACTTTTGGCAGTTATTAACATCAGATGGGAAAACATTAAATAACTTCATTCGCGATTATCTATTATTAGATCCATATCTTTATAATTATTCAGCCAGAAAATCAGTGTTAAATGGTTTTGCTAAATTTTTAACCCTAGATTTGTATATCGACTTTTCTGTCTAACATGGAAACTTTTGGAAATATGACTATTTTATTAACACTTTGTTTATTACGGCAAGTTGCCAGTCCTCTCACTACATAAGAGGGTGCTTTCTGTTATTTTCTCCACGTGAATGTTATTTCACTGTACGGGTGTGTAGATATCTGGAGTTAATTGTACTCTGGACGGGCTGCTCAATAATACTTTTGGTACTCCATGTTGCTTACTATCTCATTGTAAGGACTCTTTCTATTCACTTGAGCGATATCCATTCGGGTGTGTAAACAATTTGAGGTAAATTGATGCTTGATTGGCAGATGGGTAGGATTCTTGAATAGGTCATCGTCGGACGGGCGGATGGATAGTGCTCTTGAATGAGTCATCGCCGGACGGGCGGATGGGCAGTTTTCTTGAATGAATCATCGCCGGACGGGTGGATAGGTAGGGATCGTGAGTGACTCATCGCCGAACAGGCATGAAAGTATTATGTTATAAAATAGGATATTCTAAAATCTCTCTAATAGATCATATCAATATCGGAATCTGAAATTAGTTGGATTCTATTCGCGACAGTTCAATTAGAAGTAAGGCTGCCAAAACTATTTCAAGCCGCATTCATATCACATATAATAAGCAAATATAAGAGAGCTTGGCATGAATGGGTTGAGTGGACATCACAATACGAAGAAGTTCAACATTGTCCAGCAGATCCTTTCTTCGTTTGCATATATTTTAACGATCTGGTAAAGAGAAGGGCACTTTTAGTGGCACTTTTAATCCGATGGGGGGTACATCAATGGAGGTTTTGATCTTCCCACCGATCATCCTATTATCAAACTAGCTTCTGAAGGTGCTAAAAGGCTCGCTGAAAAAGGAAAAGGAAATCAGAAAGAACCTTTTAATGCGGAGCTTATAACAGCTCTCATTTCAAAATTTGGAGCTTCTACTAATCTGATGCATCTTCGATTTATTTTCACTTGCCTTTTAGGATTTTCTGGATTCCTTCGAATAAGTGAACTTTTAAATTTAAAAATCAAAGACCTGAAAGAGAAGCCTGACCCTTTTAAGATATTTTTAGAAAAGTCAAAAACAGATCAACTTCGAGATCATGTTCATATTGCGGCCACTGGAACATCGACTTGTCCAGTACTATGGCTCAACAAGCTCTTGAGGATAACTTGCCTCAGTCAAGAGCCTGATTCGCATTTAATCTGTCGATTATCTAAGTCTAAAAAGGGACACAATGTATTAGGATCTCAAAAAATTTCTTATGATGCTGCACGCAAAACATTTCTGGAGTCGAACCCGGCGCAAAAGAAACTTTTGGTCTCCATTCTTTGCGGTCTGGTGGAGCTAGCGCAGCAAATAACGATGTTCCAGACTGGCTAATAAGTAAACATGGCAGATGGTCGGTGACCAACGTTTACGTTACCAAATTTCGACGTGAGTAGGACGTCGTGTCCCTGCTGGGTTTAAAGGAAACATTTCCTTGTTGCATTTCTGTGCATCATCTGATGTTTCAGATGTAACTGATAGGTTAGTTAACGTGGAAGCAAACTGAAATTGTAAGGAAAACAATTTTGTGTTATTTCTTATGTTTGTTGGGACTTCATCAACCTTTAGTCTTCCTATCCATTCACATTATTCAACATGTAGATCAGTGCAAAACAAACTGTTGTTTCACCAGTTAATTTAGCCTTGTAACCTGAAGGAGTTACCCTTCAATCTACCAATCCATGTTTTGTTTTGAGGAGACCTCAAGCATTTTCCCCATAATCGTTATGTTCCATTGGTTCTTGGGTTTCTTTGTAAAAGTCTGGTTTCTTTATAGAAATTTTGTGTTTTTCCAAAAACATATGGGCGGCCATTTCTGTTAAAAAGGCTAGATGCTTGTTTTTTGTCGTGTTATTCCCCAAGTACAGATGGTGCTTATATTTAGTATATAAGTACAGATGGTGCTTTCTGCACCGGAATTTCCAATTCAATCTTTTAGCGACAAACATTGATTTTTCATTAGTTGTAAAATTTGATGTCTTAACACAGCAAAATTTGCTTGGAGTTTTCATATCATATATGTAAATATCTTGAACCTTGTAGATATAAAGAAATTATAAACCTGTAATGACATTTTCCTTTAATTTGTTCTTAACCCACTGGGTGTATTGATAAGGTAATTCTATGTGTCTGGCCAAGTGACGTCTGGTAATTGAGCAACAGAAACCCAACCATCTGAAATGCTGTATGGGTCTTGAAGTAGTTCACCATTGCTGAGAGTCAATTTCTTATAGTGCGTTCACTCTAACTTGGATAATCGTTAATGATTTTTATCAGACACGTTAAAGTCATGAAACAGAATGCTTATTAAAAGTTTAAAAAATCTTTTTCTACCCTTATCAAGACAAAAGACGATCAATGACTTTTAAGTGTTGTGGGAATTGACGCTCAATTTCCACCAGATTGTGCAAAAGGACATTATCCAAGTTAGAGTGAACGCACTATAACATGCAGTGCTTTATCACCATTTTCTAAGTTTTTATAATATCCAGAGTAATGTTTCCCACACTATTTTATGTTGAAAACAAATGCACGTGTTTGGAAATGGAAGATTTTTATTTTTTGTAACCACGCTTTCAAAACATGATGAAAAAAGATTGCAAATCTTCACGTGTTTGTTAAGCAATACTTAAATCTGATTGGGAGAATAAAAATTTTCAATCAAACAATATTTTTTCTTGATCAACTATAATTTAATGAATGCCAATTTTTTTTCGAAGCAGAGTCATCGAGCGCAAAAAAACTATTTTACAAGGCTTTGTTGCTCTTACAATTTCAAAAACAAAGATGGCTAAGTTTTATGTGTATATTTGGAGGTCTATTCAATATTTCTCATACATTTTCCGTGTTTGTTTATGTTTTTTTGCCTCCAAAACCGCGCATGGGACTGGGAACGACAACATGATACGTCACACGAAATCCGTCTATTAGGATCTCAAAAAATTTCTTATGATGCTGCACGCAAAACATTTCTGGAGTCGAACTCGGCGCAAAAGAAACTTTTGGTCTCCATTCTTTGCGGTCTGGTGGAGCCAGAAGTTAGAGCCATTCACATTATTCAACATGTAGATCAGTGCAAAACAAACTGTTGTTTCACCAGTTAATTTAGCCTTGTAACCTGAAGGGGTTACCCTTCAATCTACCAATCCATGTTTTGTTTTGAGGAGACCTCAAGCATTTTCCCCATAATCGTTATGTTCCATTGGTTCTTGGGTTTCTTTGTAAAATTCTGGTTTCTTTATAGAAATCCTGTGTTTTTCCTAAAACATATGGGCGGCCATTTCTGTTAAAAAGGCTAGATGCTTATTCTTTGTCGTGTTATTCTCCAAGTACAGATAGTGCTTATATTCTGTTTTTACAGCTTACGCTGTATCTTCAGGTTAAAAATATTCAGATTGAAATCTTACTTATACAGCTCAATAATTGCTTGTATTTACAATAAAAAGACATAAAACAATTAAGATGAAAAGAAATGAAAATTGGAAACAAAAGCCCTGCAGATCAAATTGATAAGAACATAAAAAAAGAGAAACTGCATAAATTTAATAAACTGTTTGTTTTGTGTGCTTTTTGGTAGGAAAGTTTTGATTAACATCATGAAAAATGTACACTGAATATGTCGCATGGCTTCAGCTGTCCTGTTTATAGTCATCTCCATTATAGCTTGAAATAGGAAGTATTTTGTTGTGTTTACAGTTGGAAATACTTCTGATTGCTAGTTGGAATATTGACTAGACTTTGTCATATGATTTTGTTTTATATCCAAAAAGGATATGATTGATTTGCATTTACTTGCATTTGCATTTCTCCTTTTGGGATTCAAAATCCAACATCTTACCTTCAAATTGGTGTACCCTGTTAAATGAAATCTCTAGAATTTAAGTAAGATTTCATGAACTGTATTTTATTTAGAGATTGAAAAATCAGTTAATTGAATGGTTAACGGAATGAATTACTATATACAATCCAAATTACCATAATGGAACATATCTTAATTTTGAATTGTTCATATTCTATCTTTTTAGGAACATCAAAATCAACATCATGAACACCTACTGCTGCAGCAACAAACAGAATATTAATTTAAAGTCTGGAACTGGAACTTTCTTGAAAGTGAGCATGCTAGGATGTTTTTCGTACAACAGAAGGAACATGTAATTGTACATTTTATTGGATATCGAAGACTATTTTTATGACGTTGTACATAAAAGACGTTGACATTTTATATGTTTTATTTATTTTTGTTGTGTTAATATCGAATATCGAAAGTTTTAAGGTTTTGCTTCTATCCTTATGGCTCTGTTGTTGCAATGCTTAGTTAAAGGTAATTTTGGTGTCTGGGTTTCACCGTGACTAACTGCGACAGAACTCGTCTGTTAAAATGATCCCAAATTTTCTGGCGGCATTTTTCCGGAAATCGGGTTGTCTCGAAGAAATATCGGGAATGGGAATACTTATTGGAATCCGAAAAGTTGAGCTGTACCTACAAAATATTTCTGCGTCAGCCCCTGTACTAGTCTACTGTGCTATAGTTTACTTAAACATCTGTATCAGTGTTATGTTCACTCACTTATGTTCACTATACGGATCTGTATATCGAAAAGGCAAGAGACCCTGGGTTCGAGGTTGGTTCACTCATCCTCCCACTACCATTCATACGCTCCCCTCCTTCATGAAATAGTCAGTGTAAAATATCCGTATAACTTTAGCATTCTTAGCTTTTCTTTTCCACTTTTAGTACAATGCTAGAAAACTTTCTAAGGGAATTATTTGCTCGTCACAATGACTGTGCACTGGCTGACCATCTGCGTGCGTCGTAAGAAACGACGTAACTTTGGTAAAGGTAAACATGTTTACTAATTGACTTTCAAAGGAAATTGTGTAAGACCAGTCCGCATAATGTTATGGAGCGAATCCAAAAGAACACACCATTTGATGTCAAAAATACCAAACATATTTTCGGAAATTCTTCTCGCTCGATTGTGGTGGTAATGTTAATACGCTTTTCAGTTGGTAGATCATTGAGCACAAAAGCATCATCTCCAACAAACACATATGATATTCTGATGCACTCCACTAGAGTTTTCAATGTTTTTGCGTAAATTATAACTATTCAAAACGCCAAAATCACTCATTCTGTCATCTGCGTAAATACATTTGTAGTCAGAATCTGCATTGGCCAACAAAAAAATGTTTTCTTGTAATTGAAGTATTCAGAACATATGCATGAAGGGGGTGGTATTTAAATATGCTTTCCGTCAACAGTCCCCAAACAGTTTGAAAAGTTTAATCTTCACTGGAATTCTTCAGATATTTTCAGCCATTCCTCCTAATTTGATGACGTTTCTGTCACTTCTTCAGTGATAAATGATATAGTTCTTCAGCTATCCGAAATTGGAGATTTCGGAATCGAAAGGTTTCACCAATAGTAGAAAATCGGATTGTAAGAAGTAATCTCTTATTATCATCTTCGGCGCGAAGCAACAGCAGATATTGGTTTACCCATGTGATGATGATGATGATGATGATGATGATGATGATGATGATGATAATGATGATGATGATGATCCTAAAACGGCCAAAAGTGACGTCACGTTGTGTGCTATTTACATGGCTCTTTTGATCCCTGGTCACACGACATCAAATTTCAGTAGCGTGAATTCCGGTGTCACTGTAAATTTTAACTCCCCTAAATAATGACTCCCCAGTCATAATAAACTAGTTTATAGTGACTCCCCCATCAAAATAAACTAGTTAATTATAACTCCCCATTTAATATAAACTAGTAAATTATGACTCCCTAGAGTTAACATTTCCTAGGAAATCCTGACTCCCCTGGTTTAAAATGACTCCCCTCTTAAATCTTGCTTAAAAACTTTTAAAATTCATATGACCATTCCTTGGACCTCGAGACTTCAGAAAATTTAAATTTTGTCTACTCATTCCTTCAACGAATACCTTATTCTCAACTTCAGTTGAGCTAGAGTCTGAGAATGTCTGTGTTTGACTGAACTTTCGTATACTTGAACAACTACAATTTGGCCTTCGAGTTAGTTGGAAAATACTGAAGTTGAGCCCAGTGCGGTTAGCACGTTCGACTATATCATAAGGTATATGATAACTTATTTTGTCATTACATTTTCTCAGGGTTTATAGTTGGGTTGACATCTTCCTGGCCAGATTTCGGCATTTTCCTTTGCAAGTTAGAAAATTGGACTCATTCATTTCTTATTTTTTTTTCTTTTTGCTCAGATTTTTTGCACCTACCCCTTTTGACATGAAATACTTGGGATCAGGGTTCATTTTTAGCTGCCATATTTAAACCTCCAGACAACAAATGAAAGGGCTTGCAGGTTGAACATCGAAATCATGTCGTTCAGCCATTTTCAAACTGTGCACAATGATGTCTTTCAGTTCTAAACCACGCGAGTCCCAAATCAAAACATTCGAAAAGTTCAAGATATGCACTGGAATGACTTCTTTTGATGGGTGGGGGTCATGATTAACTAGTTTGGTAAGACAATCTATCCTGATATTGAAAACTTAACGAATTTAATTTTAATAGGCAACGATAACTTTTACAAATCACATAGACAATGGCAGACTCTTTCTAACGATAGTCATTTGCAAGATATGTCGTCCTTTCACTCAGGGGTAGCGGAGGAATGTGAAGGACGTCTAAAGGGAAAGTTCGTTTCGGAAAACGTACTTAACCTATCTAAAAGAGTATTAATTAAGGATGAAATTTCACTACTATCTAAAGGATTAAAGTTTGTACCTACACCCAATTTTGTTGATCAAGCAGCTATAAAACAAGATCTAGAGTCCTTTGGCAGAAAACTTAGATTAGCATGGCACTTTCGTAATGATTCTCGTAATCTTACTATTAACCCTTTTAAATCCAAATCAAACTTTAATCCAAAAGATAAAGATGCTGCCATTGAATTGTATTTAAGCAAACTTGAAGAGGAAATTTTTAATATAGATACAAGAATTCGGTTTCATAATGTTACAAAGGAGGAAAGGCAGGCAATTGAGAGTCTTCGAAATGACACCTCTATAATCATTAAAGAAGCTGATAAGGGCTCTGGTATTGTTGTTTGGGATAGAGATGACTACCTTAAGGAGGCAGAAAAACAGCTTTCAGACAGAGAAACGTATGAAAAATTACATGGAGATGTAATTAGCCCACTGATTCGGATTATAAAATCTTGTTTAAATAAAATTCAGCAAAAAGGTGACATTTCGAAGGAGACCTTGGATTACTTTCTAGTTAAAAACCCTAAAATCGACGTATTTCAGAGCGTCCCCCTTATTGGCTTTCGTAGAGGAAAAAGTCTTAAAGACTTATTAGTTCGTGCTAAGGTTCCACAACAGAAACCTGAAATAGGAAAATGTAACGGATGCTCTGGAAAACGTTGTGGTGTCTGCCCATTCATAAAAAACACCACGGAATTTGCAAGTAGGGACGGGCGAAAGTATAAAATCAGGAATTTTCAACTGAACTGTAACTCGGAAAATGTGGTATATTTACTTAATTGTAAAGCATGTGGTGTTCAATATGTTGGCAGCTCCACTACAAAATTTAGATTACGATTTAATAACTACAAATCCTGTAATAATCGTCATACTGTCAAAACTGTTCCCCAACAGTCACTACATAATCATTTTGACCAGGTGGGTCACAAAGGTTTTTTGGATTGGAAATTTACGTTAATTGATCAAGGGTCAGATGAAACGTCTGTACGAAAGAAAGAACAGTTTTGGCAGTATAAACTGAATACTTTCCTACCAAACGGACTTAATGATTATGAGGTATATATTACGTAGTTTTGAATGGTAGTGTGTTTCTTTTCTATATTTCTTTCTCTCTATATATTATCTATTCTCTCATACATGTAATAGGTTGAACCATCTTTGCAATGTCTTAACTGACATTGGCCACTTGTCAAAGCGCTTGCGTTAGTAGCCTGTGGCTGTTTAGAAAGATAGCATGTCTACTTTCTTTTCACCTGGACCGGATCCCTTCTTACATGTATCGTAACGTTTTATGTTTGTTTGTCTAGTCGTCTACCATCATCTTGAGTAACAGAAGGAGGTGATGGTTGTTATATGTTCGTATTAGTGAATCTGTCAGAACCTTCCTCATATTTTTAAAAGAAACTTGTTTTATCAGTTTTACTGTATATATGTATATTATTGGTTTTAACATTTTTAATCTTTTAAACAATGTAAGGAATATTTTAAATTATATATAAAAACCGGGTGCCAACGTTGAAAGTTTAGTTTACAGAAACCATGCCACATCCAATCTCGACAATGCTTTTATTTATTTATTTTTTAATTACTTTTCGCGCTCTTTTTAAGTATTTAAACGCCCTTCTATGAACTTTGTACCATTCGAACCTGATGAAGTCACGTAAGATGACGAAATATAGTTAACCAAACAAGCTGTTGTTTTTATTGTTTTTATATATATATATATATATACCGTCTATGTGCGAAATTACGGACAGCCTTCGTTATTTCGGACATCAAAATGTAAACAAAGATTCTTGTCACGAAAATCGACATGCACTCTTACCAAGTTCACCACGTATTACTGAATAAAATGTTTTATGAAACAGAGCAATTACCAGCAATTAGCAAAGCATAATGGACCGTGAAGAATATATTTCAATACTCAGTAAAAAGTGTTCTCCCTCACTGTGATTGACGTACAAAAACATTATTTATTTGACTTATTTCGTGATAATTAACTTTCTAAAAGCATGATCTAAAATCATTTTCATTCCTCAATTCATTTCTAAACATAAATTTTCGACCTGTCGAAGCCATTTGTTCCTTACGATGACATTCCCGATATTATATGACGGAGGTGGCCATTAATATTTTTTATCCGTAAATATGGCTACCATTGAACACACAGAGCTCATAAAAATGATTCTCAAGAGAGCCGTCTATTTTAAAAGAAACCTTTAAAGTTTAGAAAAATAAATTCTAAACGGCATATTGGTAATTTTCCTGCGTTCAAATAAATTTAATTATCTCTGAAGTTTGTTTTATTACAGTTTGGTTGACAGTGCAGGATGTGCCGTGTTTTTAATTTACAGACGGTTGGAATTATGTTTTGATCAATGTCCATAATAACGAAGACTGTCCGTAATTAGGAACATAGACGGTATATATATCTTGGGCATATTTCTATACGTTTCTACTACTACATTATACTTTACTTGAAATTAGGGATTGAAAATATTCAGGGGGCGTATTGAGCCGTTCGTTGTGAAAGTTGTGAGCTCACAAGGGTAAATTTTCAAGTTAAAGTTTTCGTCATTCTTTTCAAAAGCATGTGACTGTAGTCTTCAGTGTGGTTGTTTATCGACAGTTATTATATAAACTCTTAATCACTTTCATTATGTTTTTGTAATCTTGCTTTTGAAAAGAAAAAATGTTTTTATTTTTGAATTTCAATGATTTTGTGCTCTTACATTGGTGCTTGTAAGAATAATATGGGATGGAGTGCATTACTTTCTTATATTCATTCACCCACAGTGCTTTAGTCTGGCATACCGGAAAAGTGAGACCCGGGACCCTTCAAATGTTAGGTGGGACCCGGGACCCTACTAACTGCAAGTGGGACCCGGGACCCGGGACCCTACTAATTGTAAGTGGGACCCGGGACCCTACTTGCTGTAAGTGGGACCCGGGACCCGGGACCCTATTAACTGTAAGTGGGACCCGGGACCCTATTAACTGTAAGTGGGACTCGGGACCCCCGGGACCCTAAGTGGGACCCGGTTCATTTTGCGAAATGGGATTAATTCAGCGATAAATAAGTCTAGGTTCTTTCTTCTTTCACGTAGAAAGTAATAATGATATAGCAAAACAAATAACATTTCTATAACTCGTAGAAGTGTGAATACCTTCGTGTTATTCAAAAATTCTTTTGACGATTCATTTTCCCGAAGTGTGGAAGTTAGAATTTTGTTGATTGCAATATGCGGAAAACAGAAACTGCATTCACTCACTGGTTCATTCACAAGACAGTATCGTTGTAAGAAGTTGAGTAAAGCAGGGCAGCGTAGCTATTGTAAAATAAAGATGAGTACTAATCTATAGATAGATTAGTTAACCGAAGATTTTTGAAACAAACAAATCATTTTCACATTTCGTGTTTTGAATCTTGCGTGATATTTTCGAAAACAAAAGAATCTTATTTTGTCACGAACATTTTATTTTTACTTATTTCTTTATTTATAGTTGGTTACAAAATGTACTAATAAAACCAACTGTATAAAACAATAAAATAAAAGATAATATAAGACATACATGAATAAAATATCTATATAAGTATTTACTAATATAAAATACGTTTGTAGAGGCTAGCGAACAACCGAGTGAGCGCCACAGAGTTTACACGAACAGAATTTTTGAACTGACTTAATAGCAGACTTAAACTTAGCCAAGTCTGGTAATGATTTAATCCCGGCACAGGAAGATTATTCCAGGCTAAGAAAGCCCGGAAATGAAAAGAGTTCAGTCCAATACGGTTCTTTACAACATGCTAAAAGATCTCCATTGAAAAATTGTTTTCCATTTCTGCTGATTTCTGGGCATTATCATTTTAACAAGTAATAAATAAACTTGATTGTTGTTATCAAAAAATAAACATAGTCAAGTCCAATCTTTTCCGTGTCTAAAATCCAAGATCCTATTAATGACTTGCTTGGTGTCGCGTGTCCTGGGCCTCACTCATGACTTCAAGGTCCCGGGTCACACCCATGGCTTCAGGGTCCCGGGTCCCGGTTGTAAGGTCCCGGGTCCCACCTATGGCTTCAGGGTCCCGGGTCCCGGGTCCCACCAACGACCTGGGGTCCCGGGTCCCGGGTCCCACCAACGACTTGGGGTCCCGGGTCCCACTTTTCCGGTACGCCCTTTAGTCTCTGTTATTCATATTATAGGTATAATCATTATGGTTCGTATTGGAAAACAAATCACTTTTATCGAGGCAAAAGTAAACATTCTTAAAAACACATATCTTCCTCTGTCTGGCTTATTGGAAATGTTTACGTACATTCTGTGATTTTTATTAGAAAGAAACGATGGCTAATCGAGCAGAATGTGAGCAAAGTAGTGCAATTTAACCTTGCATGAACATATATTAGAAAGTTTCAGAGATCAGAAATCATGTTATATTTTTCTGTTTTTGATTGTCGAAAATGAAAGTTGTTTTCTCTCTTTTTTCTCTCTCTAATCTAGAGGGGTCAAATTTCTACCTCACGCTCCCAAAACTCCTGAACTGAATAAGCTGTAACTGTTTAAGTTAAAGATAGAATAAACCCATAACAGCAAACATGTTTGAAAAATGTACCTCCTCTGGGAACTAAAGTTTTATTCCAGGGGCGGACGCAGGGTACGGCTCATACGGCTCAAGCCGTAGCAAAATTTAGTCAAGAGAATGATTACTAAATGATCTACTGGCGTGCTTCTTTGTCTGTTTGTCTCTTCTTGACGTCGTGTCGTAATCACGGCGATAACGGCGTCGTTTGAAAATCAATCAAATAGGGTTTTTTATGCATAAGCGTATGGAAGCCGATTGTTACATATTTTTGATATGCTAAGAATATCAAATGATATACTTGGTATATCACTTGATATACTTAGTATATCATTTCACACCTTTTGATATTCCTAGTATATCAATTTTTACTATGAATATGAACTGATATTCTAAGTAAAGTTTGATATACTAGGTTTATCAAGTGATATACTTAGTATATCAGTTATTTCGAAATTCCCGGCAGACGAATGTGTTATCGTTACGGTTAAATTTGTCTCACTTACTGATGCTCTCTGATGATGAGCAACTTGTCGTTCTTCTCACGTAGGAGCAGGTGCTGCCACTAAATCTATGTGGCTACTTATAATATTTATAAGAAGAAAAAATTGCCATGATGGAGTTCTTGAAAGAACTGTTTTATGTACAGAAAATTTAAGCATGTTTACTTTTCCTCGTGGTCTCTTATCATCTATAAGGTATACCTCCTCGTTCTGACTTCGCAAGTTAGTTTGTTTGGCAAGTTAGCGCTGTTGCATTATGATCCATTTCGAAAAAAATTATATTGGTTCATCGAGAACATTTCTTAAATATCTACTTTGTTTTCATCAATATCGAATTTGGTTTGATCTACTTAGAATATCAGTTGATATACTTGGTATATCAAATGATATACTAGGAATATCAAATGATATACTCGGTATATCACTTGATATACTAAGTATATCACTTCATACCTTTTGATACTTTTAGTATATCAAAATTATGTGACAATCGGCTTCCATATAGTGTATCAAAAATATGTGACAATCGGCTTCCATAAAAGTACGCAAAACGATAATACGTATCAGAACAAATCCTTAGCCTTTAAATCTATCGGTTGTCGGTAGAGTAGGCAAATACGGCTCGAAACTCACACACGTGCATCATTCTATGAACCGCTTTCTCAATTTGCCTAAATCGGTCATGATGCATAGAGAAAGAGTTTTTGAAGCACTTAATCTCAACGATAATATGGCAATAGAATCTTTAAATTTACCCATACTGATGAAGAAATTTTTCTCCAAAAGGTTTTTGTGTTTCAATGAGCGCATGAATCTGGTAGAGGTAAAGCCTTGAAAAAGGACTTTACAGCTGAGAAATACAGAACATAGTGTGGCAGGAGACATCATCTTGGATGCACAGTCATTGCTTTAAAGTAAGTTTATGTTTTTCTTTATATTTTACTTTGTAAACGTAAGTGTTAGTTTAATTATTACGGTAGCAGCGATAGCGAATACCGTATTAAAACACCCGTGGACTCCTACTCCTCCTCCTACTCCGGCCGAAATGGCAATTAGTCTACGATTTAGAGTCTGCGAGTCCCCGTTAAAAACTCAATATACATTCTAATGAACGAACGCAGCCTTTTGAATTTTCGAAGGTTTTAAATAACATACATTTAAAATACGTTTTCTTTGATATTTTATCACTTAATTGATGAAGGAATGGATATTAATCAAATAGGTCTATATAAAACTGGGATTCTTTAGTTACTTATGGTACTGAATCAATGAACTTTGGCACTTGAAAATAGATATGTTTTTCGTGTCTGTAAAGCACAGATCAGACATTACTTTCTACGTTTGTTAGCTATCTGTTCTGTCTTTGAAAATCAAAGTTTTCAAAAATCGAGTTAAAAAAAGGCAGTTATCTGTTTGAATTCATTTTCGGTTTCAAAAAATTATAATTCAAAACATACATTTTTTTTTCGAAGAAACGCGTTTTTTTCTACATAAGCTCTTACAAAAAAAACGTACGTTATAAACAGCTCATGCATGTATAATTCTCTTTTGTCTTCTAATAAATTAAATTGCTGGTGTGTTACGATTAGACCCTATTTACACGAGTTAGTTATTTTAAACAATATATTATCGTTTATGCCTGTTTTCCACCAGTAAGATATCTCAAGAAATATGTTTACAGAACGTTTAAGAACTTCAAGTAAAATTTCAAATTTAAAAGTATTCTTGTGGCAAGTACTTTTGCTGCTACCGTTTTGCGCCATCTGGCTCTTGTTATATATTAATTCAAATTCATAATTTAATTAATGACCGTTTTCGGTCACAACAATAAAAAAGCTTCTGAAAGTATTATATGAATGCGGATTCAATATTTTGTTTTTTCATTTTCATTCACGTCCATGGCTTTTTATATTTGTAACTGACAAAAAACAAAATTTTATAAATTTTGAAGAATTTCTATGTGGAGCTTCTTTTTATTTACTATTTTTTGCCTTGCTAAACTCCTGGTTGGGATTTTACTCAGAGTCGTTGGGCTTGCTTACTACACAAACTTATTATGTTTTTTAAACATGGTACCTTTTGGCGGTGATCAAAAACTACAGAGCTTGCATGTATACATTAACTTTATTTTGTGATATTTAATTTCATTATATATGCAATTATTTTGAGATTTTTCACTGATGATGAGCATTCATATAGCTATGTGTTGCTAGCTTTATTTAGAAAAAATTCAGTAGTGGGTTTATGAAGGTTAATGAGGAACAAGCAATGCAAATTTGCAAGGAAGGAACAAAATTGTTGTTCTGTCTTGTGTTTGTTGGGACTTTCACCAGTCATACATAAGTCATGCACCCATTATGCACCCACTTTGTGGATAAAATTGAAACCAAATGCTGTTAGTGTGGCCTGTTAGTGTAAGCTGGATGAATCTAATCTCACACAATCCATATTTTGTTTTGTTTTGAGGGGACATCAATCTCAAGCACTTTTCGCATGATCACTATGTTCTGTTGGTTCCTGGGTTTCTTTATAAAAGAATAGGAACCGCAGGAACATCTAAGATTTAAAGAAAACCTTCAGCTTAGAAGGAATAGTCGCCCAAGATTTCTTATGATATATTTTCAACATGCCAATTGAGTTTATCTTCTTCTACAGACAAAGCTTAGGACAGCCATGAAGAATTAGCATTATTACATGATGATGTTACAACCCACATTGACACGTCCTCTGCAGCTTCTCCCCATGATATAAAATCATTTTATTGACAATGTTTTTGAGCTCGAAAAGACAAAACAGATTGAAATGGCTAGATGCTTATTCTGTTGGTTTTGAAATTCCCCAACTACTCTTTCATGGTGAGAAATCAGCTTTAGTCAAAGAAATGCTTGGTGTGTTGACAATGTCCTTATGTTTTGGTAGTTTTATTTCACGCATGTCATGATTAATAATTGAATGAAATAAATGGTAGAATTCAATTGATATAAGTTTGCATCAAATTGTATAGATGTGATTTGGAATTACCTAGAAAAAGAATACTACTTACATTTCCAAGAGATCTGAATCAGTATTGTGGGAATTTGATATCTAACCAGATTTTAGAAGAAATAAAGAGAAACAATTTTTTTTTTATACTTGATGATAAAGCCTGATATGATTCTACTAAGAAGCCTTTGTCTTAAGAGAGGATTTTGTTTTGCGGAGTGTGTTGGATTGTCTACTGAAAACATACAAGTAGAATAGGAAGAATTATTTTATGTGGACAGTTCTGTTTTGCTATGCCTTGACTATATTCACTGTATATTCTGTGAGAACATACTATTTTATTTATGGATTTAAAAAATAAATAAATAAATGGTGGGAGACTTTTCATACTAATTCTAATTCACCATATATAAGATATTTTAATTTTGAATTTGTTCACCTTTTGTCTTTTTAGCACAAACATCAACAGATCGACTTGGATTTAATGAAGTGCTAGAGGTGTATGTGGAAAGGTGTCAAAGGATGTCGAAGAGGAAGAAGTCAAGGAGTGCAGGACGAAAATCAACATAGAGGGCGGAAAAGTATAACTTGGAATAGCACCATGAATTTATAGGAAAACTGCATTCTTAGTGAGTTCAGTTTTGACAAAATTTATGGTTCCAATTTTCGTTATATTTTTTTTAAATATACTGTTTTTTAGCCTCTTCGTTCAGTTTTGTGCTCCGTTTTGCTTGGGTGAAATAAATTTGCTTTTGAAAATGAGAATGCTAGTAAAGTCTTCGTGCAACGAAAGGAATGGGTAGTCGTACAGTTTGTTTGGTATATTTTTAGACGTTTAATATAATGATGCAGTTAATATAATACTGTAATTACTTTGTTATGTATATGCTGTGTTACTTTAATCGGAGAAACTTTCGCGAGAGAAACTTTAGCGAATTTCGCGAATTTGATCCTTTTTCGCGAAAGTTTATCCCGCGAAAAATTTGAAATCGCTCATTCGCGAAAGTTTATCTCGCGAAATTTTGCTCTTATTTCCATTTCGCGAAAGTTTATCCGGTAAAATTTCGATTTTTTTGCAATTTTTAAAATTTTTTAGCTACCAAAATGTCGGAGATCTATTTCAAAACCTAGGTATATAAGGGAGGGAAAGATTTGTCAATTTGATCTTCTTGAAAACATTTTTTTTCTTGTAACAAATTAGTCATATTTTGATACACATTCTGTCAAATATTATTTATGTAAAAATTTTTTTTCAGTCGTCGATAATGATAATATCAGTTGATTCCTTTCCCTGCAGTATATTATCTCCGATTCGCGGTTTCTTTAGTATGAGTATGACAATGGCGGCGACGATGAGGAGTGGGGACCAGAAGGTGGTAAAAATGTTTTTGATGACGTTTTCAACGAACTTGACGACGAACAATCTTTGTAGTTTTGGAACTAATTTTATCTTCATTATATTTGTAGTAAACGAAAAATACAGATTCGAATGCATACATTTTGACAATTTTCTGCATGTAAAATTCCTTTGTTTTCTAAAAACTGTCCTAAATTATTTGAAAAAATTCCTTCATTTGCGAAAGTTTATCTCGCGAAATTTTGCGACTTTTCCAATTCGCGAAAGTTTATCCAAAACATTTCACGAATTTCTGACCTCGCGAAAGTTTCTCCGGCGAAAGTTTCTCCGATTAAAGTAATCTCAAAAAAAACTATTGTATTCAGCATCTATTCTTATCCACCTTTGGTTAAAGTGTTTAATGTAGGCTAATTTTGGTGTTGGGGGTTCAAAGTAGCTTACTGGAAATGAACATTGATCTCCTAACCGTCCCCCATTTTTGGGATGCATTTGTCCGTAAATCGGGTTATTCCGAGAAAAATCGGGGAATCGGAATTCTTATTGGAATCCACAAGATTGAGCCGTACCTATAAAATAATGCTGCGTCCGCCCCTGTATTCATTGTGTTTTCAAGGAAAAATAAACGTGAAAATATCCTTTTTCCCCGTTTTACATGAATGCTTATACTTCTTTAGCTCGCATGAATTTATTGAATGAAAATATCCGCTCATTCTTTGTTTTCGCTGATGAAAGGTTCAGCCGCAGCGATCACCATTCTTCGGATACTGGTTTTGTCGGCAGTTCGTTATCAGCATCAATTGAGCATTCTAAAATACTGTGCAGTCATCAGTCAATGACTTGATGTGCCTGAAGTGTAATGCATCAGGAGTCGCACACTTCTCCCTTTTAGGTTATTTTTACAGGAACTACTTTTTTCATTGAGCTGGGTTTTTTTTGCCGCAGGTTTAGTGACTGTGGTCGTTCTTGTGCTTTTTCCAATGATAGATTCCTTTGATGTGAATTCTTTAAATTTGTTTAAACGATTCATAGTTCATTCTCATCATCTATCTGTGTCTTCAACTAAGAGCTCCTGGACTAGGTTGCCATGCATTTCTTCTTCTTCTCTTCGACATGTCCATGGCCTTGTCGCATCAAGGTTTTTTTTATCCTCATCTAAAATGATGGCGATCCACAAACAAGCAGCAATTTCACACTCTGACATTCTGCTTTGAAAGGTGGTGTGTAAATGAATGAACAAGTGATAATGCGGCTGGTGTTATTTCTTTAAAAAATATGATATAGTGATAAACCTTTAATGATAGTGTGGATATTGAACATGCTGTAACATTTTCATTTTGAGTAACAGCATACCTGTAAAGTAAAAAGTACGAAATAAAATGGTTATTCATATATTTGGTTTCGTTATATTTTTATTTTTCTTAGGTTCTTTGCAATCTTTGATAACCTTTATTTCTTTAAAGTGTACTTACATTTTCATCATAATTTCAATATTTTCATACAGCTATGTGTTGAGTTCAATATTGTGTGCGGAATGGAATTTTCTTGTAACAAAATGTTTTAGGTAGATAGGTCGGATGTCAGATTTGAATCCCCCTTTATTTAGCTCACTATCATTTCAGAACATTAACAATACCGTCAATGTTGCCCATTTTAAAGTAAGTCATAACCATAGACACTATCTGTGCATCCAGTTCATTATCGCTGAAGTATTTGTAATCATTAAATGCTTCATGCAGACCTTTTTTGCCATTCGACCGGTACATAGAGCCCAGGTTGTTGTTCATCACGGAATACTCGAACTTAAATAATATATAAAATAATATTTTTTAGCATATTACAGTATCAGTGTGATTTCCATGTACCTCATAAAGAGTTGCCAAGAGTTAAGAGTTGCCAAGAGTTAAGAGTTGCCATAAAGTAGATGCCAATCTTCAAACTTTGGTTCCAACCTGCTTTCCTTTTCTAAATCATTGTCACCATTAAGAAATCCCCTTTCTGCGTTTATTGCGCGTTCTTCTGTCAATTGGTCACCACCAAATGGTATTTTGTTATCACATCCTTTTCACCGTCACCCGCTTACGTACAAGAAACGTATTTCTGATGGGTTTCTTGTAAAATCTGTATCATTTCGGAAGTGACATTTTCAGATTTAAAAATTGATCCCAATGGAATCTAAAAAATGAAAACAATTTTAACAGTAAAGAAAATATAGATTATAAAAAATAAAATGCAGGAACAAAATGGGAATTACCACTAAATTGATGGTGGATATTTCGAGGTACCAATTTTGAAAATTGTTTGAATGCAGGAAAGAATGAATTAATTGCTCTTGCTGTTAGCACTAATTTTCAAGAAAGGTTCTTTGGGTTTGAGGGCCAGGCAGGATGTGCATGCGGGAGTAGTTATCATGTGATCTGTGATCTAGAAAACATGGTAATTTCAAGTTAAAGTTTATTCCAAAAGCTTGTGGACACTTTACTTTTTTAAACTTTTCTCAGCACCGATTTATGCTATATTCAAAAGTTATACACCGTTGGAAAGCTGAGAAAATGTGGGATATTCTACGTGAAAAAGTTTTTCAAAATTTTCATAAATTGAAGAAGAAAATCGAAGAAGAAAAAAAGGTCGTTTTTTTCTAAGGATGGTACAAGCTTGATTTTTATATAGTTGGAAAGAGGAATTCTTGGCGATTACGATTATGTAATTTTTTTTTCAAAAAATTATTTATTTCGAAAGATACAGGAGGGGAAAGTGACCCATGTAAACAAACCAAAAAAATGACTTTTTTAAAAAAACCCGGGGGTATGTAGCAATGTAGCTGGGTCTCCTAGCTAACCTGAGGATCTCTTTAAAAGCATTCTGGTTCAAAAAGCTTCGAGCAAACTAAAAATCCTGAGTTTTTTGGTAAATCTCCTTTCCTTTTGATATTATGATATTAATATTTTTTTTCTGTTGAGTGAATGTCGTGGAAACTCAGGTGTTTATCTAGCAAAGTTTATCGCTACACAGTTTGGCATAATTTGCGTTAAAAAATTCTTTAAAAACCACATAAAAAAAGCGAATTTGAACTGGACTAAAACTAGGAATAACGGTGAACATGTACTGAATCCTCATAAAAGATGTAGCTTATTGAATTTTGTGATGTCGAAATTTGCACTCGTTCCAGTTTCTTTTATGCTCAAAAGGGATGAGTGGAAGATAAGTTGAAGATAGAATTTTTAACAAAATTAATTCAAGATTCACTGAAAGATAGGCTTTTTCTGTCATTTTCATGTTATCAACCATGTTAATTCCCACTTTAATATTGATAAGCCAAAGTAATAATCACAATAATTTAATTGTAAACAAAATGAATATCAAACATATTGATTGTCGGTTATAAAATTGTGGAAGATAAAACATCATCAAAGGTAAGGGCAAACCAACAGCTTGTGAGATGAAAAACCAATGTTTTGGAACGTTAAGTTTCATCACTGAAGCAACATTTCATAGAAAGAAGTTGGATTGGATTAACTTGAAGAAGACTCCGTTATCACGTTGTTTATCCACGACTAACTTAATATCTCTCGGTGTGAGCGTAACAGTTGGCGCTGGCGTATATGCAGTCACTGGAGAAGTAGCGAGAGATCAGAGTGGACCTGCCGTTATGATATCGTATTTTATTGCTGCATTGCTGTGTATAATTCCAGGAATATGCTTGTCTGAATTGAGTGCAAGAATTCCCAAAGCTGGTTCGATATACCTTTACTGTTATATGGTGATTGGTGAACTGCCGGCTTTTATTGTTGGTCTGGCATTAACAATAAAGGACATTGCTGGACCAGCCATTGTTACAAAAGCATTTAGTACTTACATTGATGTCTTAGCTGGTGGATCTATACAAAGACTCACATTATCTGTGATAGGGGAAATTCATGTGGCTGGATTCAGTAGAGTATTAGATTTTCTAGCGTTTTTCATTATACTGTTGTATACAATCGTTCATGTTTCTATAAATTCTGTGAAGACTTTAGCTTTACTTTCTACTATCGCCAATATTGCAAATATGTGTTGTATTGCGTTGGTTGTTTTTGTCGGACTCGCGTATTCCAACTTAAGCAATTGGAGAAACTTTGCACCATATGGATTTGAAGGCATAGCAGCTGGTGCAGTATCGTGTTTTTATGCTTTCATTGGGTTTGATATCATTTCTGCAAGCAGTGAAGAAGCTCAAAATCCGACAAAATCTATTCCCATCAGCATCATTGCTACATTGGGTAAGTTGATGTGAATTTTATATTCTTTTAGATATATGAAAGTTATCATGTCATAGGTTTTTATGATACAGCGACTTGGCTAAAATGCACATAGTACCAGCTCTTCCAACAATTTGTACAAACAATTAACGTAAAGCTTCGACTAAACACCCTCTTCTTTTAAACGCCCCTCGAAAAAAAGCCCCTTGAAAAAGTGAAATTATTTAATAAACGAATGAATCCAAATATATATATATTATAAATATTTTTTCTGTTTTTTCTTTTATAAAAAAAATTTTTTTTTGTACACTCCTTTCTTCTTAGATTTTAAACTAAACGTCGAAAATAGGTTTTTTCGCTTGATGAGCTCTTATTCCAGGATTTCGGAATATTTCTTATCGTACGTTTCAAAACTGAGTTTTGCAGGAACAAGCAAACCAACTTCTCTCTGCCTTTTACCATTGACTTCAACGTTTATCTGGTTGTCTTTACATTGACCAAAAAAAGTCTTGATATCTCAGCAGATCTCAGCAGGCACATGTTTTTCTCTTCGTCTTTGTATACTCCTATTGAATACCTGTCATATTGAATAGCTTCCTCTCAAGTTTCAGGGGTTGTAATTCGAGTTTCTCCGATAGTTGATTGCCAATTGTCATACATACGTGGTGACCACCACTGACTGTCGTCAGGTCAGTTTTAAAACAAACTTTGAACGGTAAATAGCCCTCAGTTCTAGCCAGGTTTGAACGCACAAAGCATCAAATGAGATTCATTATCGATCATCTAAGATGGAGTGTCCCTTTGCTTGAAATTGTGAAATTCTTCAAAATAGATTTTAAATGAAGACATGATGGAAAGCTGTGATCACAACTTTGGTGCAATAACAACAGGAAAGAAAAAACAATAGAATTCAATGAAAAGATAAAAGAATTTGAAATCGTATCAAAATACAGAACTTAAGAGATGTGAACAAAGTGGACACATAAAGTTGACAAAGCGTACTGACAAACAAAATTTGTATTCTTCACAAAATCTGCATTACCGTTACACAAATAATCGGACTTATTTAGTTGACATCAAGATTATTACAAGATTAGTAATTACATACCTTTGTTTTAGGTATTGCGTTCTTAACATATTTTTCGATCAGTGGTGTCATCACTCTAATGGTACCTTACTATGATTTGACTGGAACGTCTGCAGTAGCAACCGCATTCTCTCAACGACACGTAAAGTTTATGACGTACGTTATAGCAGCGGGAGGAGCTGTTGTGTTATTCAGTAAGCAAAGTTGGAAAATTGCTTTAACAGTTCGTAAATGCCATTCTCAATGAGTGCATGGGCCTGGGCCTGGGCGCTTATAAATTGTCCTTGGAAATTAGGGAGGGCGCTTATTATAGATGGGCGCTTATTGGAGAGGGGCGCTTATAAAAAAATTGAAATGATCATGCTAGCTGAGAGCGAGGCATTGCTTTTTATCATAAAATAATATAAAACAACTGTATTTTTCATTGCAACGAAATGAGATTTCAACACTGCCTCTAAATGAAAACGAAAGATATGATTCTATAATGAAAACAAAAGATATGATTCTGTAATAACAAATATACAGACAAATGCTGTTCTTCCGTTACTATTACGGAATTTTCGCTTCTTTTTCAAAGTTGTAATTACCGCCCGGGCGCTTATTAATTTCTGAGTCAATGTAAAGCATTCTAATAAGCGTCCTGACGCTTATTGGAGAGGGACGCTTATTAAAATTTTTTTGACTGACGAGGTGACGAAGAATTGGGAGTCTCCCACCTCAATCGGAAGTGTTGGCAAAGGAATGATCTTTATAAAAGCCACTGATCTGTTTGTTTAGGCGCCAGTTTCTGTGGACTTATACCAGCTGCACGATATCTATTTGCTCTGGCAGAAGATGGTATGGTCTTCAAATGTTTTAGCATTGTGAGCAAAAGAAATAAAATACCAGTGCCCGCCACCTTATTTTGTGGGTTGACTTCAGGTTAGTAAGTCAATGGGAAAATAATAATAATGGTTTTATGAGGCTACTTGGCTTAATGATTTTTTAAGTGAAAATTTAATCAAAGTTCACTGTATTCTGTATCTTAAACGTTTTTTGGAAGAAAAAATCAAACAAGAGCGGTTTGGCGTTGTTGCTTTTAAAACTGACTGGTGTATAATAAGTGAAAATTGTTTAAATTATGTGAAACATAACCAGTTAAACTTTAAATTAAGCCTTTAATATTTACATTTGCCTAACTGCTACCGTAACAGTTCAAGTTATAGTGAGTCTGTTGGATGGAATAGATAGAATTTATGCAATTAAACTTTTTAATAACCAGTCACGTTCCACCTCGAATAACAAACAAATGCGAAAAATTAGTTTATTGCTAATGCATGACTTGGATCTCTTTAGAACATTATGTTGTCAAAATTATATCCATATTGAAAATTTGTTGGAACAAAAATCAAAGACTAAGATTTATTTAATATCATTTAATTTTGATTGTATTTGAGATCTTGAAAATCAAATAAAAACATTTTTAAATGTATAAAGCTTCTAACTAACTATGCAAAATTAACTCAATTTTGAGATGAAATTTATAGACAGCTAATATTTTTCATCCATCATAAGAGTTTGCATATTTTTAATTCAACAGACCGTGATTAAAATTCCTAAAAGAACATGATTGGTAAAACAATAATAACTTTGGAAGTAGTGACGCATTTAATCATTTCTTGAAATTTGGAATTTATCGGTTATAATCTTTGTCATGAATTGAGTGCAACACAACTCAAAATATCACCTAAGCAGTACAGTACCAGTACAGTTTTAAACCAGGAGTTTCATTTGTTTTTGAAGTATAGTTATTAACATGAAAATTGTAGAGAAACGTATTTTATCACATTTTCAGACAATTCATTTTTAAAAGTAAAGAATTTTTCTACTTTTTTCCAGCTTTCCTTGCACTCCTGTTCGACATTCCGACATTAATCCAAATGTGTACTGTAAATACCATCTTAACTTTCATTCTTATCGAGCTCTGCGTAATTGTGATACGATACCAGCATCCTGCAACTTTATTTTACAACTATCCTTCTCATGAAAGAGGTAGGAAAGTGTTTTTTTTCTGTATGTACTGATGAATTGCCGAGGTACCTAGGTCCTTTTGTTAGATAAAGGTCAGAAATCCTGTCAAAACTCATGTCCATATGTTTTAATAAATGAGCTGTTTCTTACAAAACTAAATTCTCAAAATACCCTAAGGGAAGAAATTTTGGCGGGAAGAAATTTTGGCGGATTAAGAGGATTGCTTTTGGCATCCTTCAAAATTAATTCTCGCCAAATTTGATTTAAATGCTCGTCCGCCGAAATTAATTCCCGCCAAATTTGATTATTTTCGTAAACCGCCAATTTTTTTTCAAAAGGAATTAAAAGCTGTAAAATGCTAGAATTTCAGCATTGCACATGATTATTTCATTTTAAATCAATCAGTACTAACGATTGGTGGTCTGTTCTGTCCCTTGCCTTTTTTGCTGGCTCTCTCTGAACTGGTGAGAAAAAGGTTCTGATGTCTTTAATTCTAAATCTTTTCTTGTCGGGATCAGATGTTTTAGATGATTTCGTCAACGTGCAAGACAATTACGACGACGAAAAATCAGAGTGGGAAGATGACAACATTGACTTTGAACGCTTTCGATTTTATTATAGATGATGAATTGCTAAGTTTTTGATTTTGAAAAAACGATCCATATGTTGAACTTTCTTCTTCTCATTTAAATATTATGTCTCTTTATTCTATCGAACTACTTAATTGATAATTGGGGGCATCCGTCAAAATTAATTCCCGCAAAATATAAAAATTTTTCTGAACCGCCAAAATAAATTCCCGCCAAATATATTTTTTTTCTTGATCCGCCAAAATTTCTTCCCGCCAAAATTTCTTCCCTTAAGGTAACCATTTTTTAATCAGTTTCATAAGAGTTTTGCTGGCTATGTATATGCTTCACATATATGTGCAGCCTAAATATTACCAGTATAACAAGTGCTACCCAATATGATCCCGTTTAAAAGGTTTTAATTGCTTTTATTTACCACACTGCAGAATCAAAGTTATAAATGAATATTACAAAGTAAAACAGATACTTAATTAGTGAAAAAATAATATACGTTCAAGCGAGGCAAAACTTGATAAGAAACCATAGCATGATGGTTAAACAAATATTCGCAGAAAGTCCATTTGAGAATTTATATGATCATAACCTTTATGCATATGTAGAATAAACACTGTATATTTGATAGCTATTCTTCTGATGATGCGTCGTACGTAGAAGTCTTTATTTATTACAGATTCCATTCCTGAAAATCAAGAAAAATCTATTTGGTCCGATGTTTACCAATTTCAAAACAACAAAAAAGTAATAATTGTTCTTGTGCTCATCATCACCGGGTTGTCGATATGCTTGGGACTATTGCTGCATCGCTATAAAACGATTGGAAGGGAAAGTTCGTTTTACATCACGCTCACTGGTTTGATCGTCATGCTGTGTAACTGTTGCTTCTATCTTTCAAAATTAAAGTGTTTTACCGCCGATTCAGCATTTGTTTCACCTTTTGTACCATGGTTACCTGTTCTTGGTGTGTTGTGTCAAATCTACATCATACTCACCTTGAAGAATTTAGTTTGGATAAAATTTGGTTTGTGGCAAGTTTTCTGTAAGTTATGTCACCATGGGAACCACCAATTAATGTTTTAATATGCATCACTTTTTACACATTTGAACCACAAAAATAAGGCGTGTCAGTATTTTTATTGATAAACCCTTATTCCATTCTTTTATAGGCATTCTTCTGTATTTTGGCTACAGTATTCGTAACAGCATTGAAAGAGAATCATCTTTTGGCGAGACAACTTTCAAAGACCAACAATTGCATACAGCGAACTAGATTAGATTAAATTTGATTTCTATTTTAGAAATTATAACCATTCTTCATTCAGAAATGTTGAAAAGGTTTTTCATTGTTTACCTTTCTATTGATACTTTGATGGGTATGAACGTGATACAATAGCCCTATTTATCATCTGGATATTTCATTACATTTCATCTGGATATATCTTGGATAAGGATGTGAACACGGTTTGGAGATGGTTTCCCTTTCTTACTTATTTAGAAATAGTCATTTTTAAAGATCATGATTAAAAAAATGAGTGCGGTGGTCTGTTATATCCCTTGTAATTTTTCGAACAGGCTATTAAGCTAGACGTCGCAACAGCAAAGCAAACATCAAATATTTTCTTTAGTAGAAAACACAAAACGTTGAGACTTCATATCATTAATTTGTAATGAACAGAATATTTTGAATAACTCATTTCACTCAGCGCAATTGACCTACAATATTAACTATTACTGATACAGTGTGTATCAAAAAGTTTGAAACAAGAAATACTGCTGCAGTTTTCAAAGTAGATATGGAATTTGTTCTCATAGGTTGTATATCAATAGAATCGTTATTTGTTTGTCTTTTTTTTGTAAGAAATAGAAAAGAAGAAGAAGAGAAAGTCGAAAAAATGAGCTTTTCGATTGAAAAAACTCATTAACTTCTTAACGATCAATTAACGTATAAAGTCAACAGTAGCTTTGTTTCAAGTGAAAGCGATGAAAAATTGTTATGCAAATTGATAGTATTGTTGAACATCTTAATTGTTCGTTAAGATTTTAATGAATTTTTCCGAACCTATTTTTTTCGATCATTAAAAAGACAGAAAGACAAGGATTCCATTGATATAAAAGCGAATTTTTATTTAAAACAGCGGTCACTGTATTAGCTAATAATTAACGATAATGATCAAGGTAAAGTAACCGAACTATAGGTGATAACTGTAATGTCTAAAAGGTTCTCTATGGATTGCGAAAAAAAATTTAAAAAAAACCTATTTGCGTTTAGTATTTTTTTTAGGGCGGGGAGTAGGAAATTACCAAATAATGTAACTAATTTGATCATATTTTAGAAAAAAAAATATAATTTGCATAATTTACAACAAAAAAATATCTTTTTGATCAGCGCAGTAGCAGCTGATCTTTCATTAGCGTTTGTCCGTCCGTTATTCCAGAATTTTTGTCTACAGTCCTAGCCTGGATTTCCGCTTACACTAGTGTAGAGGCTTGCACTCGACCGTGGTTTGTTAATTAGCAATAAAGATATGTAAGGCAATTTATTTGCTGTCAGTGCGTCCTGGAATGTACTAAATCGCAGCACCAGCTTGAAAATTCTCAGATACTTTTGATTCTCAGATGCTGTTGATACCTTAACTGCTTACCACGCTACTAATTCATTACATATAGTAGCTTATGGCAGGAGACTACAACGCATAACGTAAGAAATGTTTATATTCTTTTTTGTCATGTTTATATTTTATTTAAGCAGTTAAAACTTCTTACCAGAGGCCTAAAAAGATGTGAATCTTGTACTACCTGTTATTGCTTACAAAATAATACTCCTCAAAAGTTTTGGTAGATTTAACAGTACTATCAGAGGGGGTGAAGACGAGTCCAAAATATGTGTGTTTCAGAATATAAAAGATTCCACTCGTTTGAGTTTCAAAAGAATCTTTAAAAAAGAAAGAAAGCTTTGATAAAATGGAAACAGATTTTTTAAGCAATAAAATAAGGCATATCACAATCACATGCACATGAAAACATTATATGTGCACAATGTGTAAAAGTTCTGTGTCAATTCCGTAAAATGTTAAGTTTTGAAATAAGTTTAATTGACAGTGCAATATGAATATTGATGATGTGGTTTATATTTTGCGGAAATGTTTTTTTTGTTTGTTTGTTTTGTTTTTTGCGCCTGAAGTTAGAGCAGCTGTCCGAAGTTAGGATGATTGAAAGTAATCGTTTTTCACAAATGAGTGAAAATCAAAAAAACTGTTTAAAAATCTTATAAGTTAACTTTTTCCTGGACTTGTGAATACAATTTTGTGGGCAATTTGCATGGATTTACTTTTGTGAATATTGATATTGAAAATCGTGCTAAAAAGTATATATTCAATTTTACTCAGTTGTTATCTATTGTGAATCCCATTTTCAACTTGAGCAAACTTTCCAACTAATATGTGTGAATGTTTTCGTAGTAAAAAAGATATTTGCTTGACAACTTGCCAAATTTTTTTGCGGATTCAAATTTTAGCAAATTTAGTAGAAACCCTCTGGAAACACCTCCTTTTAAAGTAAATGAAAATATCCCCCAAAAACAATTACCCAAAATCTAGCTGTATAACTAAAAACAAAAACTCACTGTAATTCAGTAACAAGGTGCCCAAATAAAACAAAATTTGATGTGACTGATGTGTCAGCAGTGTTCTCAGTATCAGCTTATATTACACTCATTTATTTATATTTTACTGATATTTATATCTGGGGCATGCATTGACTGTATAATTGAATACATGATTGACTCTTCTGAATATTCCCTTTGTAGAAAACTGTTAACTTTATTTTCTCACTACTGTCATTACAATTCATTATTTTTGAAACTGTCAACACTCTTAGGGGTATGTTACACACACAATTTCGATTAAGATTTACCCCGGGCTGAAGTTTCCCCCCCAGGGCAGTCTTCAACCTGCCTAGGTGTAACCAACCCCTTAGACCACCTATGTCAGTAAAACGAAATAAATTTAAACAACGTTGTTTACTTTAGCCATGGCCTGTAGGGCCTCTTCCTGGAAGCCTGGAAAAATCCAGGAATACCTGGGGAATTTTATTCTGAAAACTCTGTCAACTTAAGATGAAATCTGAATTCCTATCTTAAATTATTAACAGTATTCTGTGGAATATCCTTGCATGATAATTGTTACTGCTTTTAACATCTATCAACTTATAATAGTATTCCAATCTTCTGTTTTTATCTATTTAGGTCAGTTGGAAGCACCATGAAATATCCATTTTCGGACTTGTCCAATTTATCAAATTAATCTACCAGACATCCAGACCTCAGAATCGCCAGACCTTCTCAATCTTCATCCAAACTTACGAAACTTTATCAGACCTTAGCTAAACTAAATTTGACTTGAATCGGACCAAGACTCAGAACCAGATAATAACTGGTTTTGTCTACTGGTGACATCAGAATTGATCCGTGTGTCGTGGAAAAATAGGACCTGGGAGATTAAGATGCCCAAGTCGACGTTCCCGGGAAATTAAGAGTGATCTGGGAACTTAAGGCTCGTGAATCAAGTTTTTATCGAGAATCTAACCTGAAAGAACAAAATTCGAAAAGAAAAGGCATCGTATATAAAACGAAAGCTGCGTGTTTATTAATGAACCCAAACGAATTAAATTAAGGACGGAAGACGGATCTTACGAAAACTGCACAACGAGAGGACAAGGACATGAAGAGACAAGCACAGATTCAAAATTAGTTAAAAGTAGCTAGTGACTGCATGTGAAAATCGTTAATTCATTCTTTCAGAATAGTAAAAGAAAATCGTCAATAAAAATGGTTGTGTTGTTATACTCTTATTTGTTGCGTCCGTATATTACAAAGTAAGGATGGTAATGAATATATTCCCCTCTGATGGTTGTTGAGAAACGAGTCTAGTTTTAAGACAGTTTCAGCTCAGAGATTTGAGTCGTTTAAACAGGAGCTGCTTTGTCTAGTGCGCTGATCTTCACGGCCTCTGGCGTCTTGTTTTTTGTTTGAAGTGAATTGTAATTCATTTTGAAATTTACTTGATCCTCGTGGCTGGCCTCCTTCGTTATTTCCATTACTTTTGCGACTAAACGGAGCCTGAACCTGAACCCATCCCGTAAACTGTAAATGGGTTTCACTTGAAAATTGATATAATTCTCTCTGCGTTTATTGAGATGCTTTAAGAAGCATCAGGTACTTCATGTTTTGCGTATGTTTTGTAGACGATGTATAAGTTGAACAGTCCAATCAAGTGACTCCAATAGGCTCTATCTCTCCATCACGATGAGCACAATTTTATATCGGTATTTGCGTAGTTAAAAGAAATTGGTAAACATTTTTTCTGCAGTGTTTTGTCTGCATATTCTGGTACTGTAGTGAAACTATATGGTGCTTGTCTTGAATGGCATAAGTAGTTCTTTTGCATGCTTCTCTCATTACGATCTGCAAACAAAGCGAAGCATTTTTTGTTTGGTATATCTATGAAGCAAATAAAATTTTATTAAAACATCAACCATATGTTAAAGTTTGGTAATAGAAGGCCATCTTCAGTAGCTATGCTATGTAAAGAGAATAGTATTATGGTATCTTTCTTTTTTCAATCAGAAACTGTAGCTTCGTGTCCATTCTCTTCACTAAGTCAGAATGTTTACCAAAATTATCCTAGAAGACATCCATGGTTTAGATGTGTGGATTGAAAAGTAATAACAGGCACACCTGTATAGCTCCATTCAAAAAGAGGATCAAATCTTGTGAGTTTATGACAGATTGTAATCGATTTCCAAATATCCCTCTGTACGCATTTGCATAAACAAGTTTTTGGGTGATTTTTGCAATTGCATTCATTTGAAAGGTTGTTCAAAAGGAGTCGAAAATCACCTGGCCAACAAGGAAAATCTAAAGGAGTTTTAATAAAAATTGTGTATATGAAAGCTAACAGATTGCCAATGACAAAAGATGAAAACTGTAGACAATACCTTCACCATAATAGCAAGTGGAGTTATCATTTCTGTTTTTCACCAATGATTGCATATAGTTTGCTTGACCATGGAAGATTATTTTCCATTTACTTTTCCAGAACGTGCTCCCGTTCGTTTTTTCTTTCAATTTTGATGAATTTGTCACCGCTGTTAGTGGTGGTATTTCTGTTTGCTCTTCTGGTGATCCAATTCTCGAAATTCCACTTGGCACTGTTGCCGAAATAATAATTGGCGATTTTGGTGTAATTATTATAGGCATTTCACTTATTGTTCCATTTGTAGTGTTGGATGTCGACACAGAATTTGGTAAAAATGTTGTGGTTTTCAATGTTGGTCCAACTGAAAGCATTGAAATATTTTTTGGAGATGTTTCTGTCTTCAAAGTTGTTGTTGCCGTCGTTGTAATTTTTTTCAATCTTAATAAAGTTTTCATTTTCTTTTTGGATGATAGTATATTGAAAAGAGGTGATTGTGTTGAAATGGATGGGTTCGATATTGACGTTGTTCCTAACAACATAGTATTTTTTTCTTCTTGAGATTTTGGGCTAGTGCTAACTGAATAAGGAGTACTTGTTGTATTAGTTGGTAATGTCATTATATTTGTGGTTGCTGTCGTTGAAGGAAGATTAGTTGTGTTAAAAGGAAAACTCTTTGTTGGTGGTGAGATCGTTGTAAAATTCAAAAGAACTCTGAATCTGGTAGTACTTGAAGTAGTAGACGGAGTGCTGCTTTCCTTGGCAAAGGTTTTCATTGATGTTGCACTTGTGACTATTTGCGTTGTTGGTGGAACTGTTGTGCTTGCCTTGAGACGTTCCACAAAAGGAAGAGACGTTAAGCTGTCAATTTCTGTGTTTATAAATGGTGAACTGGTAGTAGTGTTGTTTGCAGATGTAGTATAAACTCCTGTTGTTGTACTTGTATTTTTCTTGGCTTCCTTTGTTTGTGGACTATACGTTTTAAACAAATCAAAACGTTCTGTAGTTGGACGGGGTGTTGTTAAATTAGTAAAAATAAACGTGGTCGTTATATTTGTTGCCAGGCCTTCTGTAGTGGCTTCAATAGCTTTTTGAGGCGATGCTGTATGCAATGTTGTTGTTAATGGAATAGCGGTTTTACTTGTTAACAGGACTGTCTTAATGTTAGCGGTAGCACTTGAGTGCGTGATAGCTAAAGAAGCTGGTGTTGTGGTGACATTTTCATGAGTTAATATCATACTTGGTTGCATGGTTGCCTCCGTTATTGGTGGACGAGTTGTGATATATTGGAGACGCTCTTCTACTATATGAGGTTTAGTGTTTTGTGAACTGATAGTTATTTTAGCAGGCGATGGAGTTGTTAAATTGAAAACAATATTAAATCTTGTTGTAGTTGAAGGAGTATAAGTCCCTTTCGTAGATGGCGCTACTGATGCTGTGGAAACGTGTTCTTGCGTTATAAGCCCTGTGGTAGTTGTTTTTGGCGATGTAAATGGCGTTGTAGAAGCTATGGTAATAGTGGTCTGCGTTGTAGGCAATGAAGTTGTGATTTTCTGCGTTGTAGTCTGGGTATTGGACGCCATGGTAGTGATTTTCTGCGTGGTAGACGGACTAGTAGACTCTGTGGATTTATGCGTTGTAGTCGCTGTGGTTGTGATTTTATGCGCAGTTGATGGGGAAGTGGACGCTATTGTAGTGATTTTCTGCGTTGTAGATGGCGTTGTAGACGCAGTAGATGGGGTAGTAGACTCTGTCGTTGTGCGTTTCTGCGTTGTAGATGCTGTGGTAGTAATTTTCTGCGTTGTAGATTGAGTTGCAGATGGCGTTGTGGACGCTTTAGTAGTAGCTTCCTGCGTTGCAGACGCTGTGGTAGTGATTTTCTGCGTTGTAGATAGGGTAGTAGACTCTGTCGTTGTGGGTTTCTGCGTTATATACGCTGTGGTAGTTATTCTCTGTGTTGTAGATGGTTTTGTCGACACTTTAGTAGTGACTTTCTGTGTTGAAGACGCCGTGGTAGTAACTTTCTGCGTTGTAGATGGCGTAGTAGAGGTTGTGGTAGTGGTTTTCGCCGTTGCAAATGGCGTTGTTGCCGCTGTGGTAGTAACTTTTTGCGTTGTTGATGGAATAGTAGACGATGCAGTTTTGATTGTTTGCGTTGTAGACGCCGTGGTAGTAATTTTCTGCGTTGTAGATGGCGTAGTAGAGGTTGTGGTAGTGGTTTTCGCCGTTGCAAATGGCGTTGTTGATGCTGTGGTAGCAACTTTTTGCGTTGTAGATGGCAAAGTGGACGATGCAGTTTTGATTGTTTGCGTTGTAGACGCTGTTGTAGTAATTTTCTGCGTTGTAAATGGCTTTGTAGACGCTTTAGTAGTGGCTTTCTGTGTTGAAGACGCTGTGGTAGTAATTTTCTGCGTTGTAGATGGCGTAGTAGAGGCTGCGGTAGTGGTTTTCGCCGTTGCAAATGGCGTTGTTGATGCTGTGGTAGCAACTTTTTGCGTTGTAGATGGCAAAGTGGACGATGCAGTTTTGATTGTTTGCGTTGTAGACGCTGTTGTAGTAATTTTCTGCGTTGTAAATGGCTTTGTAGACGCTTTAGTAGTGGCTTTCTGTGTTGAAGACGCTGTGGTAGTAATTTTCTGCGTTGTAGATGGCGTAGTAGAGGCTGCGGTAGTGGTTTTCGCCGTTGCAAATGGCGTTGTTGACGCTGTGGTAGTAACTTTTTGCGTTGTAGATGGCAAAGTGGACGATGCAGTTTCAGTTGTTTGCGTTGTAGACGCTGTTGTAGTAATTTTCTGCGTTGTAGATGGCGTTGTAGACGCTTTAGTAGTGGCTTTCTGTGTTGAAGACGCTGTGGTAGTAATTTTCTGCGTTGTAGATGGCGTAGTAGAGGCTGCGGTAGTGGTTTTCGCCGTTGCAAATGGCGTTGTTGACGCTGTGGTAGTAACTTTTCGCGTTGTAGATGGCATAGTGGACGATGCAGTTTTGATTATTTGCGTTGTAGACGCTGTTGCAGTGATCTTCTTTGTTGTAGATGGCGTTGTAGACGTTGTGGCTGTGGGATTTTGCGTTGTAGACCCGGTGATAGCAATTGTCTGCGTAGTAGATTCTGTAATGATTTTCTCCGTTGTAGATAGTGTTGTAGTCACTGTTGTGCTTTTTTGCATTGGAGACGCTGTGGTAGTGGGTTTTTGCGTTGTATACCCTGTGGCAGTAATTTCCTGTGTTGTAGCTGGCAGAGTAGGCACTGTTGTAGTGATTTCTGGTGTTGTAGTTGGTGTTGTAGGTGGCATTGTGGTAGGTTCGGGACACTGTAAAATAATATATTTAATTTTCTATACGAAAAGATAAAAATACACCTTTCCCGTAATTGATTGCGCAATACTTTTTACCATACTCCGCCTCGTTTTCGCAAAGGTTGATATGGTAACAGAATGGCACGGGACTCATTTCAGTAATGAGCAATTAGTGTAATGATTGTGATAGTGTTAATGATTGAGCACGGGAGATTCGGTTGTCATGGTATAGCATATTGAAAACGAGGTAGAGCATGATAAAAATATTGCGCAATCAATTACGGGAAAGGTGTATTGGTAGAAGCAAGCCTTCACCGACTTTTACCTGAAAGAAGTTTTTGATTTGTTGGATATCAACTTCACTGAGTCCTTGACGTTGACCGATAATAGCGTTTTGGTCAATCGGAACAATAGTTTCCTGGCCATTCTTGCTAAATGCGCCTCTACCGTAATGCATGATTGACTTGTAGTCATAACTAAATTTCAATATCAAACATATTATGAACATCATCATAACTGTCCAGCTTTCTTGTGATCTGTTGCAAATACTTTGTTGGACTTTAAATGCTTACTTGATCAGGGTGTATAAATATTAAGGGAAGACACGTTATTTTTCGTATAAAACATATATCGGATGACGACAAATATACAAAAAGGTAAGAAACCCTGGAACCGACGTTGTTGATATAATCTGACTGGATAGTTGGAAATAGTTGTTACTTACCCGACACCATAATAATCTGCCAAACCTTTTTCATATTTCTGAAAGTTTCTTTGTGTCCCTATCATTTACAGGAAGAAAAGTAAATTCAAAAAGTATTTTCTCACAACATCTGACTTTCACCTCACTAGGATAAAACCACTTCCTCACTATCTTCCATACGTTCTACCACTTACCGTTAATGATGTTTTCAAAGTGAATAGTAATGAAATCGTCTCTATCTAATCTTGTATGCTCGTGAAAGAATCCAAGGGCGTGCATCATTTCGTGAATCGCAGTTCCTACAAACGAAAGGGAAAACTTCCAATTTCTTCTAAGAAAACCCTTGCTTTGCAATGAGCTACAAGAAAACCCTTGCTTTGCAATGAGCTATAAGAAAACCCTTGCTTTGCAATGAGCTATAAAAAATCCTTGTTTTGCCATGAGCTATAAGAAAACCCTTGTTTTGCAATGCATCATAGAAAGATATATGCTCACACCTTTGTAGTCACAATTTTCCCCTAAACTCAAATCTTGTGGCCCACCAGTTCGTCCAATGTACGACCAGCAACTAGAAGGTAAAAAACACGTTATCTTCGAAAAGATAAGAACCAAGAAGAAGAAGAACCAAGTCACTTTACAGATCTCAAAAATATAAGAATCGCAAATATTAAAGGAATTCTTTTTCTTTTACATTACAACTCACCCTTCTCCTTTAATCACTTTAATATAATCCTTCTGTGAAGATCTGGGGACGAAGTGGACACATGTAAACATCTGAAAGTCGGCAATGGCGCTTAAAACCACATTCCTTAAATTGCTGCCTACAGATAAAATATATTCTTTATCCACACGGTGTGAAAATAATTTAAGGAGCATACGGATAAGCATAAACATTGACAACACAATAATAATATAAACTACATATTTATTTAAAATCTTTATATTCACCAAAGGTTTCGTAACAACAGACAATCGAGTTTTACCTGCGTAGAATTTTAATGAAAGCAAGTAGCTATATTAGCGTCTCACAGATTCAATAACAAAATAAACTTTCAGTGGTGTTTTCCAGTCACCAAAATATGCAAATGACACAGTATGTATGGTTTATACCGGGTGGGCCAAAAAACGCCCCTAAGTTTAAAATTAAGAATTCCCAACTGAAAAGAAAAAATCAAAACTCATTTTTCTCTATGCTGAAACTGACATGTAATATATGATAAATAAAGAAAATTTTATGTCAAATTGTGAACAAAATATTCATATCTTATTATATTAATCGCGTAGTGTGCACACCACTTTTATTTTAGAGAGTGATATATTTAGTTTAAATTTACAGTCATCATCCTCTTACGAGCGCGTAAAACCACGTAGACGCGAGAGAAACTTTTTTCACGATCATTCCAAAAGCACGTGGCATCATTTGACGTCAGTTTTTTATGATCACGGGGAATCATTGCATTGCATCCCCAATCGAACGCGACGTTTTTGGGGAAATATCTCGAGAACCAATAGGGATAACTGACGTTTTTTGGGGTCAGCGATACGGGTGATGGGGTAACGCATCATTTGGGCCTAAATTTTATTTGGTACTGCGGATATGACGTCATCGAAACCTTTGATCGACCATGTCTCCGCAACGGTTGGTCGTAGCGAAACGATCCCATACACTTTTTTGATCAGTTTTTCGAGCTCTACAACATGGTTACATTTTCGGTTTCCAATTCCTAAATTGAAATTTTCATCACGGGGATTGCTCACGGGAAAGGCGATTTTGACCCATCCTTTTCGAAGTTAAGTTCGGTAAAAAGTTTTTACCCGGGATACTATTTTTAAAAACCTTCAATGTTTTGACAAGAAATCTTCCAAGTTCCAAAACATATTCAATTTCCGGTCTAAAAGATCTACGCATAAAAATCCTTTTTTAAAATAGTTATTGTTGTCAAGATATTAAGGGCGTCTTTATTGGCCCCCCGGTATAAAGTAAATAATTTTTATTGTATTAAATTAATGGCGACCGGAAGACCATGAACAGAAAAAGCTACAATGTCACGAAAAGGAACATTCTGAAGTTTCATCTCTCAAGTTATTTTTTGTAACGACAAATAAGCTCTTTTTCATGATAAGCGTGACCACAGACATTTTCATTTTAGATTCATTCGGGTTTCTTTTCTGATATTCGTCGGACTCAATAAACGAAAAATTACCACGGGAGATCATCATTACGCTATTCATAAAGATACCTGCACTACTATCAAAAACGTATGGGATTTCTCTTGTAGGCCACTGATACTGTGGATAGATGACAACATCACGAACATTGGAATGCTTCTTCTGACTGTCTTTCAATCTTTTATAAAAATCATTTATTTTGATGTCTCCTTCAGCTATTGAATTCCCTGTATCCTCGTACTGTGCTAAAATAAAAACACATGAATTAAGAACCTACTAATAATAGAACATTCAGCCTAGAAAATAATATACCTGTTTCTTCAGCTTCCAACTCAAGTTTTAGGTCTTCATCTGTTTTGGCTACGTATTTATCTACGATTAAAAATTTCCAAAATTTACTTGATTTCAGATTGTTAGGGTTTAATATAAAATCTAAAATCCATTTTAACGTGTCCACAAAAGTTGCATGGTTTTTGATATGTTTCTAACCCTTCTTGACTACATGCAATAAATATGCATCAAAATGGATGAACTACTGTCATAGACCTACCATTCTCGACTCCATAAATAACTTCTTTCTGTACGTCGATATTTTTTTGTGTATGAAAAATTGCTGACGTTGGACAGGCAAGGAACAAAATCCCACACAGCAGTAGATTCCATACTATCCCAGACATTTTTTTTTCAGATTTTCATGTATAACATATTTAGCGTATTTCAATTTTATTATCTTATTTTTATCGTCTGTGTTTAACTAGCATGCCGCTCTTGTTTGCCAATAAGTTGTTGGCAATGATCTTTGGTAATGCAGCAAATGGAATTGATCTTCCAATTCATGCGTTTATGCTAATATTTAGAAATTGTACAGAAGCTGGCAAACTTTGGATGTAGCCTGAAGCTCAAATGATATTCAAGAGCGAAATATCTTTAGGCCGACTTTTTTTTGCGCCAGTAAAATTTTGCGAACATGGACGGATGAACACAACCTAATTTTAGAAAATGACCCCTTAATTAGGAGAATTGTCAAAAGGTAAAAAAAAATTTGTGCTAAATTTAAACTTTAATTTACCGAAAATATGCTCATTCGCTAAAATCGCTAAAATAAGGCAACACAAAAAAAAGTCGGCCTAAGGTATATTAACTTTGACTAACACGATACGATCATCCCCAGTTTTTAACCTTATTTTTTTTGTCAGGAATGAGTGAGCATCGGTTATTGTCTCGTTCTTGCAAATGGAAATTAGAGACTTTCGACCAAAAAGATAGCATCGTCGCATCTTGTCACACAAACGCACTGGGGATATGGAAGGAAAAAACTCGCATATATAGACCAATGGTAATGAACTTGTAGTCTTTGTTATTCATACCATTGAAGGTTACGTTTTAATGCGAAGGAAATCAACACATCAAGACATGCCAATAATTATTAGATTTTCACTAATCATTTAATTATTTTTAGATTAGCAAAAAGGTTTATGCAACATGATATAAGAGTTGCTATTTTATCGATTTTATCAATTTTGTAGCTATCACGATAAAACTCATAATCGTAATTATCTGAAGTTGTCATTCGGAATGATTTAAAATTTAATTAATTTGGAAGATTAGTTATCTGCACAACGCTCAAAAAGGGAAGTTGAGAGTTAAATTCAGTATGATTAATTTTTGCACAAATTTTTAATTATCATTAATGCACCAAGAGTTACCTGATTTTTTAAATGTCGAATCTCCACTGCGGTATTTTACTTAACCTGTAGGGCATTTGTTGAAAAATCACTGCAAGTGCTTTTTGAAGATTTTGCCCACTGGGAAGCTTTAGGTTACGTACATAAATATTAAAGAAAAGGTTTATACGATTTAAATCAAAGAATTTTGTTTCTTCTTACTAGACTTACCAACCATTTGATTAAGATAGCTTAAGTGATAGTAAATATTGAAATGATTCTAGATTTCACAAATGAGACACCTAACGGTTTTTTCCGTTTCCTAGGTGAGGTAGTAACCTATAATTGATGCAAAATCAGTGGAATTGAATCACTTTACATCTGTCTTAGCCGATTTTCCTATTCATGTCTTTTATACGACGCAATCCCTTAGATATGAGAAACCAAACTATGGCACACATCCAAGGAAATTTTATCATCTTTTGGAAAATATGAAATAACAATGTCTAATGCCTTACTATTTGGAAACATTTTGCGATGATGCTCACAGCACAGGTGAAGCACTTGCTAGAGGTTTATTGATGGCACAGTTCTTCCAATCTGCCGACCTTACCAAATCCAACGTTTGTGCTAGTAGCTAATAGATTCTAATAAGTTTGATGGGAGATGTTATCCTTGGTTCGATCTTGCCTTGAACGGCTTTCTGTTGTTCATAAATTGCCTAAAATATTATCTCATCTAAAGTTTTCATAGCTCTGTTTCTTTCTTTATCGAAAGACTTTTCAGCCCTGTCACCTAGTTGTCATGTTTTAGCGGATCTCAAATAACAATCTGCTTCCTGCTTTTTACTGTTATCGCTTAACATTTTAAGTCAATATATTATATCGGTTTCGGACAACACGTTTCATTTTTTTGCCTTCAGTCATATTACAGGCGTTCCCTTGACCAAAATTTGCTACAGACAAAATGACCGCCTTTTTAGAGAGGATTGATGTACCCAAACTTTCTGTAGAAGTTTACATAATTGCCTTTCTTCATCTGTTATTGTCAACCTGAGTATAGTTGCTGCGAGCTTTTCATTAATTACTGATCTTACGGTCCAACGTAATTTGCCATCTCCGCTATGATGTTGAAAATTGCTTACCGTATTTCCTCAGCTCTAATAAACCCCGCGGCGTTTATTACAAATTCCAGTTTTTGGATGTGGCGTTTAGTAAAGGACGGCGTTCATTAGAGGGCGGCACTTATTACAAAATGAAAAATTGAGCAGAAGCAAACAATAATGTTTCCTTATCCTTAAAAAGGTTACAAAAGATTGTGTGAAAATGTTTTACGCAAAAGATACCCAGCGGGCACAAGACGTCTTTGAGACGTCTTATTTTAATCGTAAAATGGTCGTTTGCTTTCCAGATCATTTTGGGACGTCGTAGGGACGTCTGAAACGGGACGTCGCAATTGAGATCCTTTTACGACGTTTTTGGGACGTCTTTATACGGATTGAATAACGACCTTCGAAACAATTGTAAATTTAAGATCATTTTGCGACGTCGTTGGGACGTCTGAAACGGGACGTCACAATTGGGATCTTCTTACGACGTTTTTAGGACGTCCTTATACGGATTGAATAACGACCTTCAAAACAATTATAAACTTAAGATCATTTTGGGACGTCTTAGGGACGTCTGAAACGGGACGTCGCAATTGGGATCCTTTTACGACGTTTTTGGGACGTCTTTATACGGATTGAATAACGACCTTCGAAACAATTATAAACTTAAGATCATTTTGGGACGTCGTAGGGACGTCTGAAACGGGACGTCGCAATTGGGATCCTTTTACGACGTTTTTGGGACGTCTTTATACGGATTGAATAACGACCTTCGAAACAATTATAAACTTAAGATCATTTTGGGACGTCGTAGGGACGTCTGAAACGGGACGTCGCAATTGGGATCCTTTTACGACGTTTTTGGGACGTCTCTGTGCAGATTCAATAACGATCTTCGAAACAATTATAAACTTTCAAAAGCAATCAGTCTGTATAGAATGATTTATTGTAAATGTTTTTAAACGTCTTGACAACAAGCAGCGGTGGCATAACGGTTACGAGTTCGGCTGGCACACCAGAGGTTCCATGTTCGGGTCTGCCTGTGTCCTATTACAGTTTTTGAAAGAGTAAATTTCATAATCCTGCGACGTCGTTACGATGTCGTTGGGATGTCATCGAGACGTCTCAATGAAGATGTAATTGGGACGTCTTTTGAGATTCCCACTTCGCGACCATTTTGCGACTTCTTAAGGACGTCTTGAAAAGACGTCTTTACGACGTCTTTACGACGTCTTTGTGCCCGCTGGGTATGGTCACAAAAATGTCACAAGAGAGTAATATCACTGTCGCCATTCTCTTCTATGAGATAAAAACTTTTATAACAATTAATTACACATCAAAATATTCATGCAAAGAGTGTGTTAAGCTAACAAGATGCGATCATGCTATCGTTATGGTTAAAAGTCTGTTATTTGCGTTTGAAAGAACGAGGCAATAACAACAGTTTTGCTCGTTTATTACAGACGTAAATAACAAAGTTTTGACTACAAACTTTAATGATCGGATCTTGTTAGATTAACTGTATGAAACGTGGAAGAACTTGTCGATAGAAAACAAATAAAACTACTAAAGTCTGTTCAAAAAATATGTGCACTAATTTCAGTTACCATGTGGAAACCAGATTTAGCAAATTACATAAATTCCCTTGAGCCTGGTTTTTATATAAAAGCTGAAATCAGTGCATATAATTTATGAACAGACTTTAACTATTAAACTAATTCTTGCTTAGCCTGTTTTCTAATAAACGCCTCTCTTCAAAATGCGACGTTTATTGGGAGGCGGCGTTTACTGCAAATATTTGGCTATTAGCGTGGCGTTTAATAGAGGGTGTCATTTATCAGAGAGCGGCGTTCATTAGAGGAAATCAGTATGTGGATTTCATTCATCATGCTATCATGTATAATTAATTAAACAAATTGGAAACTATGGTGATGGCTGCTGTGACGTTTTATTAAATTCAACTGAGATCTCCATGTGGCCTTTCTATATACACACATTTCAAATACAATACAGATTTCAGGAAAGCGAGTCAGACCATTTAGAGGTAATAACTCACTTCCATATAAACAAATTTACTGTAGCTGTAAATAGGTTAATACTTCCTGTTTCTAGCACCATGTCTATAATGAAAATATTAAAACTCTTAACCTCAACGTTTTCAAGAGCTGCAGCTGTCATCAATAAAAACTGTCGGTTACCGGTTGAAAGAATATTTTTTGATAAAAAGAATATGGAAGCGCAATGAGGGAAATTTCAGATAGAACTTCATCATTCACTACAATAGATTGTTGATATTTATATATACATTATTGTGTACATCTGTTACAGAATTTAAAAAAATATTGAAACAAGAAATTGTAGACCAGAATATCTGCTGAGATCTACAGTGCATTTTTCATGCACAGGTTATGTTGGAAAGATGATGGCGAATCAACACACGAATTGAACTTCAATGAACTCGATTTAATATCCACCCATCCAAGGTTATACGGAGCCTTTTTTGAATAACACAAGAACTTTTTGCCGTCGTTGACCAATTCTGAAGGAATTTTCACACAGTTAGAATCGGCAACTTGATCTAAAGAGGATCATACATATAACTCTGTGCTGCATTTACACAAGTGTTTTAAATATGGTTTCTTTTTTCCTTGTTTTGTAACGCACCTTTTTTGGAAACAGAGAAATTTGGATCCTTGGCTCCATTCTTATGACATAAGCATCGTTTGCTGTTAGTATTCGTGTCGCCATCATGAAACTGAAAACAAATGTTTGTGCACGTGGTACCATTCTGGAAAGTTGTGGACCAACTATAATCATTTGGCCAATGTGGATATCCTGGAAAACGATCAAAGAATCTAAATTGTATATACGATATCTAATAGAAAGGGATAGACTTACATATCACTTTTTCTAAAAAAGATCTTAAACTCTCAACAGCTGAATGTCTTATGTCTCAGCTTAACAGGTTCTCAATATTAGTTTTGTTTTGCTCACTCCAATTGTAAATTTACCAATGGGATTGGATAATAAATCAATGAGATTGGAAATAAATTACGCTTGAAGAACTTTGTAGGTTTACTTCCTAAAAAGTTTTGTTGGAGAGACATACCTGGTATTATTTTGAATATAACAGGGATCTGAGTAACCTTTGGATATTCATCCTCATCTTCACCTTCCTCAGCCTCTTCTCCATTCTCCTCTTTCCCCTCTTCTGGTTTGCGAGTAATCGTCGGTTTTATTGTAACCGAGGTTACTATTTTCGGTTTTTGAGTTGGTAACGTTTTTGGTTTTTGTGTTGGTAACGTTTTCGGCCTTTTCGTTGTTGACGATTTGAGGGGCGAAGGATAAATTTTTGTCGATATCGTGGCGACAGGTTTTTGCGATGGGGTCAGCGGATTTGAAGTAGTTTTTACTTCTGAACACTAAACGCAAATATGAATAAGTGAAGAAAACGTTACTTTATCAGAGCACAGTAATTTTATGTTCCCGATGGATGTTGAGTGAGGGCGCAATGAATGTCAAGTGAAGGCGTAGTGAATGTGAATGTTAAGTGAAAGCGTAATGAATGTCAAGTGAGGGCGCAATGATTGTTGAGTGAAGGCATAACGACATTACCTGGAAGGCTCTGTTCAGTTGTTTCAAATCCACGTCACTGAAACCTGATCGCTGGCCAAGCGTGTTTATGCTGACATCAGAATCAACTGGCTCTATAGTTGGTTTACCGTTGATGGAGAAGAAATCGGATCCGTAGTGCATTATACTGGAATAGTCGTACCTAGCAATTTTGAAAGGAGATTTAACTGCTAAGGTTGTATATATAAAAGCATCAAATTTTAGACCGTTATTGTCATTAGCAATATTCTTTAACGAATTACATTTACGAACAACATTGACATTCAAAACATCAGTGCGCTAGGAGTGCTTAGCTTTTTATAGGTGAAACAAACGTACTCGAAATTATGTTAAATTGGGCGACGATGCGATTTTTATGCGTATTGAAAGCGATTTTATGCAAGAAAATATTCATCTTCGAGCCGGGGATACTTTTTTATCTCTTTTTTTTGTGCAATACCTCAAAAACGTCGTAAAAAGTGTTGCATGGAATCAAATCAGTTTGATTTCGTGCAGCATTTTTATTGAATGTTGCATGTTGCTGTTTCATCACGGCCCATGGATTGCAACTTTTTTATGTTGAATTTATTTTGCTTCAATATTTTCTAACCAATGAAAATTCAGAAGTTCATGCACACTATGCGTAAAATGTGCGATAAACTTCAGTAAACACAAGTGCAAGTACAAGAAATAAACGAACAGAATGAACGAACAAGACAAAACTTGAAATGAAGCTTATTTTACACGAAAATATCATACTATGGCATACTATGGTAATGATCCTAACCGTAACAACAAACAAACACGCTTGATAATAAAAGATACCAAAGTATGGTTTATTTGATGGAAAGTATAGTGCTGAAACGTTAAAACAAACATTTCATTCTATGCGGGAAAATCTGAAGAAAAAATGGAAGTTTAAATTTTGTTGCACGTAACATGCCGCATGGATGGCGCGACGAAAGGGAATTTCCATTTCCATTACCAATTGTTGGTCCTAAATTACAGGGTCAGAAGACTTATCTCCGCGAACCAATATCACCATTTTTTTCATTATTCGAACGTTTTTGTCCCCTAGGAATTGACGTAACTCATTCAAACAATTAAATATTTTAAGCGTTAAGACAAAAATATCAAAAAATTTTGATATTTTATTTTAAGGCCTAACATATATTTTAAGCCTTAAGACTGTTCATTTGATGTTCACACATGAGCAACAAATATCTTAAAACAGTAAAATTTTTTATATTTGTCGTAAGTCTTAAAACTGTGTTAAGGCTTAAGATCGCTGCGTTTTAAGCGTTAAGACGATCAGTGAAAACCAGGCTTTAGCTTTATAATTGTGTCTTTGTTGTCAGCAAGACTTCAAGACATGGCTTTCCACGTTGAGCATACAGTGTGTTTTGAGATTTTGATGTTGGAATCTTTGCATTTGAGCATCAAAATAGTTTTAAAAACTGAAATATGATGTCTTTCTTTTCAATAATCAGCTGAAATGCGATATGTGGACTTCACAAAAAACAGTGTTATCAATATGCTTTCTGCAGTGCGAATTGTTTTCATTGAAGTAGCCAATTGAATAAACATCTGCTTCAAAATCGATGACTCGAAACTTAATTTCCAAAAAAGATGAAAATCTGGTTGTTTTTAAAGTATTAAAATCAACAACTATCTGTACAAATAGGGAAAAAAGCCCATTGTTTGTGGCTGCTGAATCACCCCGCTTACATATATGCTTATATACTTATATTTACTTGAAAACCATACCCAGGCTCGTCTTAGCCACTAGATGCAATTTAAACATATTGTATAAAATGATTTTACAAAAGCTGCTCATGTTACCCCAGACGTTCTTAAGCAATTATATGTTATGATATCCAAGTCCATTTCAGTAAAGGTCGAATCTTCCTTAGCATATTTTTCTACTCGGAATGGATCAGATCGGAATAGAATTGTATTTAAGCGTCCCTGTAGACATTTTCAATCACTAAATTATGAAAAAGTTTCTTTTCCATAATGTCTGTTCTTTCCAAGGAAAAGTTGAAGTAAACTTAATGATTCCAAACTTTCGGAAATTATCGGATCAATAAAAAAAACAAATCAGACTCGTTAAAAATGTGGAAATTGCAGTTCAGTTCCAATCCAGCACTTGGAAAATACTTGGAAAATACTCAAGAAGGAAAAACTCACTCTTGACCATAATAGTCAGCTAAACCTTTTTCGTATTTTTGAAAATTCTTTACATAAGCTGAAAAATAAATAATAAAATTAACTATTAAGAGCATGTTCATCTGACATTACATTAAAACGGTGAAAACACCTTTAAAAGTATTTGAACAAATGAGGCCTAAACCTTACCCTCACTAACCCAGACACATTTCACAAGGTTTAAATCATGCTCAAAACAACTTACCTGGGTCAACATTTTCGAAATTTATCGTTACATATCGATCTCTATCTAGCCTTGTATGTTCGTGGAAAAACCCAAGTGCATGCATCATTTCATGAATAGCTGTTCCTTTAAATACACAAGCAATAAACTTTCAAGAAACTTTTAAGCTTTTTTACTAGATAGTTAACAAATGAAGGAAAGACATTTATTGACTGATCTTGCCAAAGGTATTTTATAGATGGTTAATGTCTTTGGGTACATTCCCTGTAACCTGTGTTCAAGTCCCTATCATGTCACATCTTAATACTCTACTTCGCTGTTTCTTCATCACCCACCTAAATGCCACCCAACAACTGCTTGTTGTGTTTTCAAGTGGAAGGTAAATGTGTGAGAGTGTGAACGGACGGAAGCAGAAGGACATAAACCCCTATTGATCTGATTCGACTGGAATGTGTATATTATGATTGATGCAGATAATGATTAAGATGGACTTTATGGGATGTTTTTTAGAATGAAATATACCTTTAAATTCGCATCCACCACCTAAATTCACTTCTTGCTTTCCTCCTATCCTGCCGATGTATGACCAACATCTAGATTACAAAATGCGAACATAAACCACGCTCGGAAGGTATTTGTATGGAAATTTTCAGCATTACATTCATATCCGTAGAGCGAAAATACCTATGCCAAAGTTGAAATCCGATAGGTTTATAGATAAATAAATTTGTTCCATTCAGTTCCAGTTGCCAGGTGGAAAAAATATGGCAAAAGTCTAGTGAAAACTTTCGAGTTTAAAATGTTCAAATTTTTAGCGATACACAGAGGAAGAGAACCTGTTTTTATTTGCTCGCAATGCTTGATTGGATCATTAAAACTTTCTTGAGTCCATAGACCAATCACATTGCTGGGAGAGAGAGAGAGAGTGAGAGAGTGGAAAACCAGTTTTAAAGTGGGCTAAATATTCTAGCTAGTCATCTAAATGTTTTCAATGAACACATATCATATATAATGATAATTTTAAAGGAGTATAATTTCAAGCGTAGTAGCATCATATTCTCGCCTATGATAAAGAATTTGTGCCGAATAAAATGCGAATCTTGTCTTAGCGCCTTTAAGAGCAGAAAAATTAAAGCGGCATTCAAATCTCAAAATCTACAAAATCCCCATCAAAATTATTCAATTTCCGCGCTTATAGCGTAGGAAATTGTTTGGTTTACACATTCTATCTATCTCTGTCACAGTTTTTTGTCGTTTTCGGAAAGTCCGTTCGGATTTCGGACTGTTTGTTTATTCAGAATTGTTAATGACTGATCTATGCTAGGAACTTAGGACAGGTTTGACTAAAATTGGGCAATTTAGACAAGGTGTGATTTCGAAGTTGACAGTCATTTTGTCAGAATTGACTAAAATTGGACAATTTGGGCCAAATTTGGACCAAATTTCGAAAATTCTTCAAATTTCATGAAATTTTGCATGGATTACATTTGAAAGGTGCTCATTTCAATTCGGCAATCATTTTGTCAGATTTGACTAAAATTGGATGATTTGGGCCAAATTTGGACCAAATTTCGAAAAATTTTCCTGAATAAACATCATGCGCAAGATATTGGTGATCTGTTTTTCTGGCCCCGAAACATCATTGTAAATTGCAAAGCTGTCAAGGTTAAGTTAAATAAATTAAAGAAGGGAGTAATTTGATGAATTCCAGACTGTATCAAATTATTAGTCATTCAGATATCTTGAAAATTAGCCTAAAGCAATTTTCTCAAGGGCTGATGCGGAAATTGTTCAAGCCTAATGGCTTCTAGTTTTCTTTTAGAGACAACGAACTGCTCAAAGGTCGTGAGAAAAGTCATCAGATTTTCACTAGGGAATCCCCACAATAGAGCCAGGGAATCCCCATGACAGATTTGTGTATCTCGTTTGTTTGTTGTTGTTAGTCAACTGCTAATTCCAGACTCATTTCTTATTGATGGCATCAGTACTCTTCAGTTCATTAAAGAAATGATAGCTGTTCATATTTGTTTGGTTTTTTTTCATTATATAATAAATTTTAAGTCCTTCATTTAACCAAAAGCAGAAAACATAACTGTAATTACCCATCGCCGTTAGTGAATTGGATGTAGTCAGTTTCTCCATTTCTTGGAACAAATTTCACACAAGAATAGTTCTTGAAATCCTCGATAGCACTTTTGATGACGCTTTGTAAATGACTGCCTACATGAAATATAATTCAGGGTAAGAAAACACCTGAGGAAGTAATTGCATAGCAAAACTTCTTCACCAAATCTGACAGGTGACAGGTTTAACACAAGAACATACAACTTTGTTGCATTCAACTAGAGTTAATACAAAATATCCTTCAAAAATAGTTTGGAAAGTTTTCATATTCTTTTGTTGAACTTTCGAGTAATGAAATCTTGAGGAAGTATTTACGGTATTGTTTGATTTGATAATAGCGTTCAGGACGAAGAGGATTGTATTTTACTATGACTGACAATAACATAACTGTATCTCTATGACGAGGAATTTCATGGATGTTATTTACGATCTTCCCAACATCGAATTGACTCAATAAAACATTTGATATATGGCAATTACTCTATTGAACTCTGCTTCTGGTTCTTATCTATGGTCGATTGATTTATAATGTTTTAAGTAAAGTTTAGTAGTCGAAGCACAAACTTTGCAACGCTTCATTCTTTCGTACGACTCTCAATGAAAATAATGAGAGCACTAATAGGCCTAATAGGGCTATCTTGGGCAAAAGGATTGGAATACAGTCTTAGGCATACATTCTTATGAGATGGACAGCAGACTTTCAAGACACAAATGAAAAAATAAGAGTTTATTATTAAATTTTCATACCAATGGTAGATTTGAACTCGTATGGTATTTCCGTGGTTGGCCACGTGTATTTTGGACTAATAAGAACGTCTCTTTGTATTGCATTTTCAGCATTGTTTCTCATAGCTTTGATAAGTGGATTCATCTTTATATCTCCTTCCACAATTTCACCATCGTATGCATTTTTTTCGGCTAGATAACAAGAGGATTCGAAGTGACGTTTTAGATAAACTTACGTGTAGTTATTGTCGCTGGTTTTAGTAAAATCTATTTCAACTGTACAGTTTTATAAATAGGTAGCTTTTCATATGGGATGATCATTTGCAAATAAGTAATTTTGATAAATAACTCAATTTTTACATAGTGATAGTAAACTCTTCTTCAAAAGCTTTAAAAAATCTGACACTGCTATACAGGTCTATACTTTTGATTTTTACATAAACAGCCCCTATGACTGCATTTGAAGTTTTACCAGCGGCTTTTCGTAAATATTCAGAAATGCACTACTTCTGTTTCATACCTCTCTCTTCAGCACGATGTTCTCTTTTAAGTTCTTCCTTGGTGTGTGCAGAAAATTCATCTAAAGAAATTAAACAGGGACAGAATAGAAAACCATAAACAATCTTGATTGATGAAGAGAAAACAATAGTTCCCATATTACTTATTTCAGGACTTACTATTTTCCCAGATTACTATAATTATAATCCCAGGAGTTACTTTTTGCCAGTATATAAATATTCCTTTAGAAAGTAAAATGGAAATTAAAAATTGCCAAATAGCCATCTAGATAAGTGAAAAAACACAAGTTACAAACAAAATGTTGAAGTTCGAAGTTACAAAGTTCGAGGTTCGAAAACATTATCAAGTCCATAGTTGTTTAAGGAGAATTGGCATGAATGAACAATATTTGATCTCCGTTTGATGACAAGATTCGATTCCATTAACTATCAAAGAGAGCCCTTGACTCACTTTAAGATTCCGTGCGACGTTTTTGGCTCAAGAAAAGAGGTATTGTGGGAATGGAAAATAGGAACCAGTGAAAACAATAAGAGTTGACTATAAACAGCTATAAAGGATATGGTACATAAATTTTTATAAATTTTTATAAAGGAAGTGTTGAAATCTATAAAATCATTGTCATCAATTTGATCTTCGTCCATCACAATGAAGAGTTCATCTTCGATATAGTTTTATGTATATGTTACGGGGGTTGTGGTAAATTCGGGGATTATGCATATTAACCAGTCATTTTACATAATTCCCGATAGGTTTAGGGTTAATGATAGGGTTAGGGTTAATGATAGGGTTAGGGTTATTAGGCATAATAACCACCGGAGAAATGCATAATGTTCCCCATAACATATATACTGTAAATCTTAAATAAATTATGTTGCTTAGATAAAAACTTGGGTCCAGGGAAAGTTGCTTAATAAAGATTTGCCTAGTTTTGCTTATTAACTGATTGCTTATAAAAAAAATACGTGTACATGGCAACACATTTTTTTGACATTAATACACCTTTCCCGAATTTTTGTTTAAATGCCGAGTTAATGCTTAGTTATCAAGTTTCGTCTCGTTTCTATGTTTTTTACTGTTTTTCTAATTGCATAATGTTTTCAGTAAATAATAGTTACACGTTCTTTCAGTTCCCCAGTCGAATAATTAGAAGTAATTAAGAGTTTGAAAAAGAGGCGAAACTTAGAGGCTAGGCTATAACACGGCGTTTAAACAGAAATTCGGGAAGGTCTATTAGCAAGATTGGCTAAGATTGAGTGAAGTTTACCGTTTTCTTTTCCGTGAATATGTTTAGTGACGCTGCTTCGTCTAAACAGAGGTTTCCCTGCAACAACAGCAATGATAGCTTGGAGAGCTATCAGCTTCACCAACATGCTGAACAGTCCGATGAACAAAGAAATAATAAGAAATTATTCTCACCTACTGAGAAGAACTCTTATTCTGTTCAATTTCGCTCAAACGTTAGATTGAAACTAGTTTTGCATGAAATATCTGTCAAATCATCTGAACATGCGATTTTCACAGAAACGGATGTATATGCCGCAATTTTGGCTACAATTATTATTGAAAGTTTCCACCACCTAAAACACTTACTTTAGCGTGCTCACCGATATGCAGGCTACTGCTGTTCTTCTCTTGTCTATGTTCAACTCAGAAATCGTTCCACTTTAGCACACGGGTGTTTCCACTTTAGCACATGCCCGTTTCCACTTTTTGCGTTGTTGTTGATGTAAAGTTTTTAATGACTTTGTAGGGAAAAATTCACGAGCAACTCTACTAAGTTTTATATAATTCCCTACAAATCTATAGAAAAACAGGTTCGTGTAAACGAAACATAATTCTTCCGAATCCCGCTAATCTTAGAAATAAAAGAGTCTCATCGTTATAAGAACCGCAACCGTCAATAGAACGACGACCTAAATGAGGCTATTGTTATAATTGATCGTTAGGTATCAATGAGTTTTTCCAAACTTATTTTTCGATTTTCTCGTCTTTCACTTTTCCATTTCCTACAAAAATTACATCACGAGAAAGACCAAAAAATAAGGTTTCCATCGATATAAAATTTATTAAAATTAATTGGATATTTTCTTCAAAAATGCGATGAAAATTTTTGAAGCCAACGTTTTGAAACAGACTGTATCCACTTCAGATAATTGTCCGCAGACCGGACCGGATCGGTTCGCTAAACAATAGACCACATGAAAACGTTACGTATATTTTCACGTGGTCCATTGTTTTGCGAACAGATCCGGTCCGGTCCGTGGATAATTATCCGAAGTGGATATTCGCCTTTAGTCATACGAAATGTAGGCTGCTTATTACTACTTTCAATTTTATTACTAATTTCTGTTTTCGGTATCTTTTTTAAAAAAAGCAACCATTAAAAATCAAAAAGTACATTTTACGCAGATGAAGTGTTAACAGAATCGTACAAATAAATTCGTAGCTAAATTTGAAAGTTGGGCATAAACACGTCCCTGAAAGCTAATAAATATATATAATTACCCCTTAACTATAAAATAAAGTCAAAATGTGCCAAAAAAATTATTTTTTCTTAGCAAAAAAATGTCCCCTATCTATCTTGGGCCCTGTTCTCTTCAACCTATACGTCACCGATGTGCAAGATGCCATAACCTTGTCAACTATATTGCAATACGCTGACGATACAACGTTTTATAAACACTGCAAAGTATCTGACCTTAAAAACTGTGCAGAAAAATCCACGCAAGTATTGAGCAAGATGCAGCAATGGTGTGCAGAAAATAATCTTATTTTCAATACTAAGAAAACAAAGGTTATGCTATTTTCCGGTAGAAGATTAGCTAACATCCACAAGTTAGACGGAGAAGACGTTTTGAAACTAGCGCTGGACGACACCCTCCTCGATCGGGTATCATCTTGGAAAATACTTGGGGTTACATTCGATCAACATATGCAGTGGAACGATCATTTGAATAACCTGATCAGAAAATGTAATGGGACATTGGTCAGTCTGCGTAAGATCCAACGTTTCACACCGTATCAGATGCGAAAGCAACTTGCTGAAACCCTTGCATAACCTATTCTCGATTACTGCAATGTTTTGTTCTTAAATGCACCTGCGTATTCGATAAAACGCTTACAGAAAGTCGTGAACTGTGCTGCATCATTTGTTACTGGTCGATGGTGTAGTACGTCTGATGTGATTCAACTTGGTTGGTTACCACTGAAAGAAAGAATGTAGTTATCACTCCTTAAACTTGTGCACAAGTCGATATATGACGATGTTCTTCCAGATTACCTGCAATTTCAGGAAAAGAAGAAAACAAGATCGCTTCGGTACAATGACGGTACTTTGTTGCAAGAAGACATCGTTACAAATTCGCTACAAAATGACACCTTTAAAATCTTCAATGAGCTGCCTATAAATATACGACAAGAACCCCAGTACAAAAAATTTGTAACAAACTGCAAAAATTATCTAATTGACAAAGCTCTTGCTCGCACTTTGAAATAACCTAAGTCATTATTTTTTATTCTAATATTTCTTTTTATTTGAATTATTTATTGCACCCGCAGCGAGCGTTTCACGAGATAGGCGAATATCAGTTTCCGATTTTGTTCTTCATCCTCATCATCATCATCATAATCATCATCTTCCAACTTTCGTGTTGACGTTACACGGTGGTATACAATTATTAGCTGACTTTGCTTTTTTTACCGTTTCAAAGCATTGTACTGTAAGTGGGAGACAGAATGTTTTTTCGTATCTCTTTCCTAATTTATTATTATATTATACTATGTTATTTAGGAAGTTCGTATGCTAACATTGCTTAGACATTTTTCGTATTACTTTTGTGTTGTTTTAGTGAAATGAGCGATAAAGATTTTGAAGCACAGCTTCAAATCTGAAATTTTGCCATCCATACATGTTATTTTGTATATGTTTTAATTCTAAAACTTTCATTAAATTAATTTTATTCAATGTACTGATTATTGGCGGATCTTGCCTTAAAAATATTTAAATTGGATTTCTGTGTACCTTATCGGCCCTTATTACGCTGGCCCTTTTCCAACGCCGGCCCCTTTTACGCCGGCCCTTATTACGCCACCCTCCAAATTTGGCCTAACGCCATTTAGGGCCGCTTTTTACGCCAGTTGTTGTTGTCCAGGAAGGAAAGAATTCAAATTAGCAGTTTTTCTCTAATTTTTACGTATCTAATCGATTACAATGACATTTTCAGCACCTTCGTCGGCAACTTCGCCATCAGATTCGGCTTCAATGAAAACGTCCGGTTCTTCCGACTGTTCTTGACTTCCTTTTTCCGGCATGGCTTCTGAAAATGTTCCTTCGACTAACTCTTCTACAGTGAACGTTTTTTTCATCTTATTTAGTTGCTTTTCACCAAATCTTCCATTTTTATTCCAACGGCATTGTTTGCGCGGGTAAAGTGCATCAATATCGGCACTTCAAGTCCGCCTTCGGCGATAGGTGACATTCTTGGCGTGATGCTCGCCACTGTGCCAGTAACTGAACCTCCTTGATGAAGGAAATAGAAGATGAATCTTGACAACTCCCTTGGAACATGGCAACTGTTATATGCCCGATTCGATCTGTTCGCTTTATGACCTCCTTCAACACCACAACGTGCTGATGCAAATGTAGCTATGTGTTCTCAGGTTGTGTCACGGTAAACATGATACCCCTTACTTCCTATTTCCTCAGAGAATGAGTACATCGTGGCAGCTACCTAAATACGTTTCGTCATGCTTGTGAATGCTTGTGAAATCAAAGTCCACGTGAATAATTCGAATTCGAACATTGCTCTCCGTCTCAGTTGTTAAAAATGAATGAACATGTAAAAATGAGATATAAGATGGACTGCTTCTTGATTTTTTTATGGCATTGCATTGTAAAGTGCAGTGCGCAGTCAATGTTGTTGCGCGTTGAAGATTCAAACAGCAATAAAAGTGTATGGAAAAATGGATATCACAATAAAGTAAAAATAAAGATTTAAAAATAACGACGCTTTTTCCTAAAAGTTTTAAAAAACGGCCCTTTTCACGCCGGCCCTTTTAACGCCAGCCCTTATAACGCCACCCCCCGAAAAAATAACGCCATTTAGGGCCGGCGTAAAAAGGGCCGATAAGGTATGTAAGAAAGCCATATTTACAAACTGTCGTTCTTCGTGTTTTTTTTCTTTAACTGTCTTCCAAACCTAGTGTGATCATGATCAATAAAACCTTTCTATATTTTTTCTTGTTTTTTATGTAAAATTTGGCTATTCTTAGTTTTGAATCAAAGTTTGAAACAGAGATTTCTTACCGTGGCTGATTTAGTTCCTATATAAATAATTCCTAAAATGGAAAATAACAGGTGGTAAAACATGCGGCCGCACATTACCATGCAATACTATATTACTAGCATGTAGCTTTAGCTAAAAATGCCCCCCGCGCTCAAGCATTCCAATTTGTACACACAGCAAGCTACAACCTCGAACCCAGGGTCTCTTACCTTTTCGATATACGGATAGCGGCAAAGAAGACCCTGGCGAACGCTACCGAATTAACGAATTCTATTGGCTGAAAATATTACAACGACCGCAGGATTTTCGAGCAAAAAGAAGAAATCATCCGAGTTACTGCTGAGGAAGATAAGAATTGGAGTCTAAAAATTTAATCATTCAAAATAACATTATTTTAGCTATCATTTCAATTCAAAAAGCACTGGTATGGTAACATTATGTATTTACAATGAGAAAGGCTAACAACAAAAAGTTCTTAAAATAATCAACAAGTGAACAAGATAAGTTTTCATGCTCTTTTATTATTATTATTATTATTATTCAAGAAATTACAATTCGCAGGCAGATCAGGTGCCTCTGTGAATTGCTCATAAATCGAGGAACTTCATTGGAATGTCCTTCCATGCGTCGTCCAATTTTGACTTGAAATCGTTTATGTCACGTGCGTTTACTACTTCTTTCGGAAGGTCGTTCCAGATGGTGATTGATCGATGGTAAAAAGAGTTGCTTTGAATCCCTCTTACGCCATCTTTAGTTGTATTTATTTGCAGCTGGAAATCATGCTTTCTACTTTGACGGGTTCTGAGTTTGAAAGATTTTGGTAACGTTTCCTTGTCGTAGATGTGGATGTGCTTGTAGAGTTCTATTATGTCTCCTCGTTTTCTTCTATAAGATAGAGATGGTAAATCTAACGTTTTTAATCTCTCTGTGTATTCTAAGTTTTGAAATCCATCAACCAATTTAGTTGCTCTTCGTTGTACGTTTTCCAGCACATTTATGTGTTTTTGTAAGAACGGTGCCCAGATTGCTTGGCCATATTCAAGATGTGGTCTTACAAATGAGGTGTACAACTTCTTAAAAAGCGGACCATCAAGGAATGAGAAACTTCTACGGATTAAGCCTACAATTGCGTTTGCTGCTTTTACTTTGGTAGATATGTGTTCTTTAAATTTTAGCTCAGAATCAAAAATGACCCCAAGATCCTTTTGTTCGAAGACGTGCTCGAGCTCATGTTGGTTAAGACTGTATCTTTGGGTATGCGTTATATTCTGAAACTTCCCTAAAGTCAACACGTGGCATTTTTGGGGATGGAATTGAAGGAGCCATTTTTCAGACCACAATTCAAGTGAGTCTATATCCGATTGTAACTGGATCGCATCCTCTCTTGTTATTACTTGACGGAGTATTTTAGTGTCATCGGCGTAAAGAAAAGCATCGGATCTTACCGCGTCAGGTAGGTCATTTATGTAAATAATGAATAGCACAGGTCCAAGAACACTTCCTTGGGGAATACCACTTAGAACTGAAGCTGGATCTGATTCCACACCGTTCACCTTAACCAATTGAATACGATCGGTTAGAAAGACTTTAATCCAATTCAAGATATTACCTTTGATGCCATATGACTCGAGTTTACTATGCAGTCTCTGATGAGGAACTGTATCAAATGCTTTCGCGAAGTCAAAGTAAATGGCATCAACTACTCCTCCAGCTACTATTATCTCGATGCATTTGTCAAGGTAAGACAGAAGTTGTGTTGTCGTGGATCGACCATTGATAAAACCGTATTGCTTAGGGGACAATAGATGCTCACATTTCAAGTGTGTCATAATAGCCTCTTTAATGAAATGTTCCATAAGTTTGCATACAATTGAAGTCAAGCTTATTATAATAATAATAATAATAATAATAATAATGGTATATTTCAGTATATCCAAAATTTACATTTGGCTTTTCATCTGAAATTGCGTGTAAAGTATATATGTAACGTCTAAAAAAAAACAAAAAAAAAAAAACAAAACAAAAACTACTATAAGCTCCTAGCAAGAGCTTTGTCTAAAAAATAATGTTTTGTTTGATTATTGGACGATAATTTTCTGCTCTGTTTCTTGGACCCTTTTTATAGATAGGTGAAACGTATGCCTTCTTCCAGTCATCAGGTATGCAGCCGTATTCCATCGTTCGGTCCAGAATGAAAGCGATAGGTGCTGATACATGGTCTACTAATTCAATTAAAAGCCGCGGATGCATCTCATCAGGTCCACATGATTTGTTGGGATTCAGTTTCAAAATTTCCCTTCGAACCATTTCATGATTTATCTGTAAGTTAGAAAGGCTAACATTGGTCTTAGTATCGAGGACAGGTGTAAAGTAATCCGGTTCTAGTGTAAAGACACTAACAAACTGCTTTTGAAGAATGTTTGCCTTTTCTTTGTCCGTAAACTTCAACGAGTGCTTGTCGTTATTATTCTCCAGAAGAGGCGCAATACCAGTTTTTGTTTTCAACTTATTGCGGACGTGCAACCAGAACGCTTTAGGATTAATCTTTGATTTGGCTGCAATGTTTTGCTCAAAACGACGTTTAGATTTACGCAACATTGACTTTACTTTATTTCGGGCCTTTGTGTATGACTGACGAGCATTGTCGTTATTTGCTGTGTTGCTTGAAGCCATCCATCGTCTGTATAATGTATGCTTGTTTCGAATAGCATCTCTTACTACCTTATCGATAGGGATGCTGCCTTTGTCTTTCCATAGCTGTCTTCCAGACATCTTTTTTGGGACAAAAAGATCACGCAGTTCAAGAATTTTCATTTTAAAAGAATTCCAAATATCCTCAGGTGTTTTCTTATGTCCTCCGGTTATGAATTCCTCCTTCCAACAAGTGACAGTTAGATGATCTCTTATTGAATCAAAGTCTGCGTTTTCATAAACATATCTCTCTCTCGGCTCCGAATGATCTAAGTAACAGTGATATTTGAAAGTTATAACGCTATGGTCACTTTTTCCTAACGGGGCATGGTAATCGATATCAGATATTTGCATGGCTTCGTTTGTAAACAATAAATCAATCAAGGATGGATTGTCTGTACCACGTCTACGTGTTGGTTCTAGCAGGTGCTGGTAAAGATAACAATCACGTATGGTTTCAATAAACTTAGCCTCTTTGCTTTCTTCGGTATGTGGAGTTGTCCAATTTGACCAGTTTATGTCTCTATAATTAAAATCTCCAATAAGACAGTTGTGACTGTATTTCTTTCTGGAAATGTAGTGAAGCAGATGGTTTAAACTTGTATTGTTTTGCTCTGATGTACTACTGGAGGTTGGACTTCTATAAAAACAACCAAAGAGCAAATTGTCACCACTGCGAAGCCGCACTTCAATTAGACAAACCTCCTTGTAATCGTTGTTTGGTTCGATTTGTATCACAGATTTCTGGATTGATGAGTGTGTGTATACTGCTATTCCTCGGCCAATATTCAAACTAGAGTCGAGATTAACAGGGTGCAACGTGTAGCCAGGTATTGTATAGTCTAGTTCTGTACGTTCGGTTGAGTTCTTAGGTTTCATCTCGCAGATAGCTATTATAAGAGGTTTCTCACGCTCAATGATCTCTAACAGTTCTGTTTTCTTTGACGGTGTGAGTTGATCAGCGTTTGTAGAGAATATTTATAGCGTTTAAAGCCTTTGCGGCAGATTGGGGTGTATGGTTTCTGGATGGTAATCGGGCTACCTTTTTGACAGATGTACTTTGTGAAGACGATGTTGCCACCTTTGTCAAATTTTCCTTAGCGAAAAGGTTGCTGATTCGAAGTTTCTCTTGGTTGGTGAGTGTGTTAAACCCATCGAGTTTGTTAATATTGTTGACTAAGTCAGAAAAATTTACTGATTTCCTCAAACTCGTGAAAGCACATTCAACGTGAAAAAATTGCACTATATATTTGGATTTGAACGGAATCAATACGGAGTTCATCTTTAACAATTGTTTTATGGCAAGATTTGCATTTAGCTGTCCCTCTTTTTGAGCGATCCACAGTGAATTGGTTACATGGTTCTGAAAGATTTATATTATCATCGTTGACATGATTTGGAAAGCTAGCTTTTTTAACCTCCTGAGACCTGTATACTTCTGTAGTATTGTTTAGTTGTTGTTTGCAGATTGTGTCGGCTTCAGGAACCTCTTCAGCTGCAACCCGTTTTTTGGACTTCCTCTAACTCTCCACACATACTTTGAATCGGGAGATTCATTCTTGTTTTTCTCTTTAGCTTTCTCTGACCGATCTTTTATCATTCTTCTTTCAGTGATAGTATAATCTTCGGTAACACTAATAGTTTTGTATTCTGGAATATCCTTCAGGTTTCTTAGATTTGCCAAAATCCTGTCTCTGTCTTCTTCATTATTCATAACAACTTTTATTGGTCGCTTTTTATTCTGGTCAAACTGGCCAATCATTGATACTGTTTTAGGGGTAGTAGATGTTACCTTTACTGCTGCGATGAAATTGGTGATAAAGAGGTCATCGGATTTATTAGCGTCATCCTTGTCGACCTCGGAAGATTCTTCAACACCATGGATAATGATGTTCTTGGAACGGAGTTTCTTTTCTTTTTCTTCAATTAGTTCTGCATTCTTAGTTTCTTCCATGATGGTACGGAAGTCTATTTTCGTTCCTGTCGGGCTTAGATTGTTCCCTGATGGTGGAGCATTTTGTACAGATTCAGCATAACTCTTGGTTTGGATCATCACTTGATTTAATTTTTCCTCCATTTCAGTGTTACTTTCTTGAAGCTGTTTAAGAAGGGACTCCATAAGATTTTGCCCGATTTGATCCATTTTCTTCTTCATCGATCCTTCTATTTTAGTCATTGCATCATAATCTGGATTCCCGGCTTCCGTAAACTTTTCTTCTTGTTCCCTTAATTCTCTTTGCTGGTTTTCAATAACAGTCTTGAGGTGTATTTCATTTTCTGCATGATTGTTTAAGGATAGTCCATACCCTCCTAAGCATGATTTCAGTTTTTCCCTGATAATTTGAAATGTGTTGATTTTTTCTTATCAAAAGTATATATTTTCTGAATCCTTATTTAATTATCTGTCTAATGATCCATATTTTGTTTATTAAAAATGAAAAGGACAGGAATTAGAAGAAAAAAAGTAAAATTTAGAACGCATTGAATTAAAAAGTTCCAACTCCCCTCCATTACACTTTTTTTTCAAAAAAATTGCACTTTTGAAATCCATGATCATTTGTCGAAAAAAGTTTGCCACAGTTTTTTTTAAAACTCATTACTTCCAACAATATAAAGCTTTTTGTTCATGACCCTATAAAAACGTTGATTCTTTAACTTCAACTCTCCCTCACGGGGCGAATTTTGATTCTTTTCAAAATATGTGGCAAACTTTTTTGCGCAAAGGCCAACTGAACAAAATGAAAAAACCCGCATGGTTATATCTCGTTCACAAGGGGAGTTGGAACTCTTTAAATGTTGGTCATCAAGCTAAAATTACTTTCAGAGAAAATCACATTTAAAGATTTTTTCTTCTTCCATCGCTTGTGTAAACAAAATTGAATAGCGATCAAATTCTATTGTGAATGTGAGATGTTGGAATGTATGAAAAGTTAAAAAGGTAGAAAACTATCTCATTGAATAATGATAGTGTGTATAATTATAAAGAAAACCACCTGGTTTTATTTTTAACGATAATAAAGCAAAATATTGAATACAAAAAGTAAACAAAGCCGAAAAAGTATGTATGGCGTCATGCATGTGCGTATATTGAGAGAAATCTCTTTTATTTCACCGAAAGATTAATTACTTGTGTAAACAAAGATTTTTTTGCGTTTTGGTTTTTGCTAATAACTCCATAATTATTTGGAATTTTAAAATTCTGATTGCAGAATCTGTTTTTAAATAAAAAATTGAAAGGAAATATTGAAAAAAATTTTTTTCAAAAAAATTCAGCTCGGAGGGTATGGACTATCCTTAAGGAACTTTCGTACCTTGAAATTTCAGACCTCAGCCTGGTAAGTTCCTCTTTGTTCTTATTCAATTGTTCTGTCTGTGATTCTAAATCTTCGAGTAGCTTCTTGTGTTCACCTTTGTCTTGATTTGAAGCAGTATGAATTTTTGACACGATGTTGTGTAAGTATGCGGGGACTTCAACTCATGTGCAGCATATGAATTTTCTGTATGCTATTGTAAGGAATAGTTGGAGTTGGTAAGTTGGAAGTGAAGTACTTCCGTAGTGTATAAGTCTCTTGCATTTAGCGCATTCTAACTTATATTCATCGTTGTCATTTGCGCAGACGAATGGTGTGCATTGGGATATAATTGTTGCGTTGTTTAGGTCAGCGTCGGATGCTCCAGGATCACCATCCATTCCACTGCTGGAAGCCGGAACGACTAATCCTTCTAGGTGTATTATCCTCTGTAAAATATTGTTTAAAAGATGTATTTAACGAACGTCTAGATGAAATAGATGGTTAACTGAAACCAATGTGCTATTTTGATATATTAATTAGTGATATCCACACATAATGTACCTTTCCAATTGCAGCGCAAAGTTATCGGATCGAGTGGGACTCGAACCCACGACCTTTCGCTTGCCGGGCGATTGCTCTAACCACTAAGCTACCGACCCCTTGTGATCACACTAGTTCGTAGCAGACGAGGGGAGCGGAACCGCTCAATTGAACCTGAATGCCTACGAATCTGTTGGGCGAATGCCTCTCCCCAATGTACTTCACCTTCCTAGTTGCATCAAAGTTAACGAGTTGGTTGGAACTTGAATCACCTCTGAGCATCTATCCAATGAGATTCCACTGATTCGTAGGCATTCAGGTTCAATTGAGCGGTTCCGCTCCCCTCGTCTGCTACGAACTAGTGTGATCACAAGGGGTCGGTAGCTTAGTGGTTAGAGCAATCGCCCGGCAAGCGAAAGGTCGTGGGTTCGAGTCCCACTCGATCCGATGACTTTGCGCTGCAATTGGAAAGGTACATTGTGTGTGGATATCATTAGTTAAAATAGATGGTTGTATAAGTGTTTTTCTTTTGTGATTTTTTCTTTTGTTGATTTCTGTTCCAGCTAAAACACGTCCGTTCTTGATGACGTCAAATTCATTCTTGTTTATATTTCGTGATTATATTAACCACATATTTTTTCCATGCTTGTCTTTGGATGTGAACTACACCAGGAGAATAACTCCAGTTTTATCTGGCCACAAGATAGAACATAAAAACATGATAAAATAAGAATATTTTCTTTTTTAGCCAGCCAATAAAAAACAATACTAAGCACAATAAGCAACTTCCTTTGTATACTTGGCACGGTTATGTGATAGATTGACCAGAAGGAGTACAAAATTTCATGAATTAACTACAGCAACTACTTATAAGAAAACTAAGTAAACTAAGATGGCTGATGGCTGGCGAAGCATTTCACGAAACGTGCTCGCCAAATTTATTCCCATTCTTTTTGGCAAAACAGCCTATGTAAAGAGTAGGAACGAAATTGTTCGCTAAAAAGACTATTTAAAAGACTAATAAGTTTATTAACTATGATGAGAAACAAAAACAATTTTAATAGCATTTAGTGTCATGAATTCATTAATATAAATGCAATGTATGCTAAATATCCAAATAAATAAAAAATTTTAGCTGTGTCAACGTATTCTGCCTTACTCAACATCTGTATTCTACAACCGACAAAACGATTTGTAAGTGTAAATAGTTTGTTATCTGAAAACGACGAAAAACTGTTACACAGATATATAGACAGACAGACATATACGTAGAATGTGTAAACCAAACAATTTCCTACGCATAGCGCGCGGAAATTTAACGGAACGAAAGTAGAATCAACAAGATGCCTTAACAGGCAATAGGATTTCTGCCAAAATCTGCTGAAATATGAAAGAAAAAGCATATGACATATTTGAAAAAGGTTATATGATTTCCAAAATAAGAAATCACATTTCTAATGTATATAATCCCTAGGACATTGTCAAAAGATAAGTGACACTATGTGAGACTTATAATATACTGCTAATAAATTGGATTACATCTGAATGACATTAAATATTCTTTATTTAGTTGATAAGAAATAATATCAAGGATATATTGATCCTTTCAGATATCACAATGTATATGAACATAACTCATAAACTGTGAAAGTTCTGAATTTCTGAATTTGATACTTGGTGTCAATCTTCCTAGCAGACTTCCAAAATTACAAGCACAAAAATGCATGCAGATTTTGGCCATGCAAAATACATCCACATAGACCAAAACCAACATTATAACTGTTGTAGTTCGTTTTGATTAGTAATACGGAAAGCACTTACAAACATTCTTGATCTGAGTTATCATTCATGACCTGTTTATAAAAATTCTTGAAGAAATTCAAAAAAAGGTTGAAAGATTTTTACGACATAACATTGCATCTCTGATTTCATATGCACCCAAGGGCATTGCGAAAATAGAGTTGACACTATGCGAAACTTTATTGTATACGTATATACACCACTGATAAACTTAACTACATCTGAATGACATAAATAAAGCATCCTTTATTTTGGGGGTATGAAATAATATTAAGTTTATATTGATTTTTTCGGATATTACAGTGATTACGTATGTAAATCATCTCCTTTAAGCATTTGATATGTACCGTCAATCTTTTTAATTACAAATGGAATTATCAATATTTCAAACACAAAAAGTAAACAATAATTTTGATCATTAACAGTTATTATATATACTTATATATGTTCTAAAGCACACACATAACATAATTATATATGTAACTGAAAGGAAAGTTTTGTATTGTTACATGATGTATCTTTTGAATTTACAGACGGTTGTTTTACAGATGTTTTAATTTGTTATTGTGATTAGTCACTCGTAATAAGGGACATCTGATCAAAAAATAAAACAAGTAAGTGGTGCAGGGTAGACACAAATTTTCTATGTTGGAGCTGTAGAGGAAACTAAGCTGAGCCAAAGTATCCAGAGCTTAAAAAGCGTAACAGCTCATACACAAATCAAACGAAAGTGTTTTAAATTTAGACAGGCTTAAAGAATCTCAAAGCATTGGTAGCAGTGTTATAACACTAAATCCCGATATCAATAAACTCCAAACAAACTCCACTCATCTGAAATAGAGCTTTAATTTACTATAATATTTGACTTTAGGACACCCGTGGTGGAGTAAAATATTTAAAATACCCGTGGTTTCTCCTACTACTACTACTACTACTACAAGTTATGAACGTTTTCGTGCAGCGTTTACATGACATCGTTGCCGAATTCGCAAAATTGATCAAATTAGGACTTCCAGTTGACCAATTTTCATGAAAATTTGCACAGAGCACAATTGAAAGGTGCTGATTTCAAATTTGACAATGATTTTGCCAGGTTTGACTAAAATTGGGCAATTTAGGCCAAATTTGGACCAAATTTCGAAAGTTCTTCAATTTTCATGAAATTTTGCACGGATCACAATTGAAAGGTGCTGATTTTAAATTTGACAATGATATTGCTAGGTTTGACTAAAATTTAGACTACATTTGGACCAAATTTACAAAGTTCTTCAAATTTCAACAAATTTTGCACGGATCACATTTGAAAAGTGCTGATTATGAATTTGTGAGTCAATTTGTCAGATTTGACCAGAAATGGGTAATTCGGGCCAAATTTGGATCAAACTTAGAAACTTCTGCAATATTCATAAAAAACTTTTAGAACGCACAATTAGAAAATGCTGATTTTGAACATAATTTGGCAATTCGGCAATGTTGTATTTTTAAGACTAAATATGCATCGTTGTGTTACGTTCTGAAGTCTTCAAGCCAAGCGGCTTCTTCTTTATTTTTAGCCTAAGTTACACTGGCCCATTTTATGTCTTAAAATGATTTGTAAGAGTAAACGATTAATAAACAGTAGGTAAGAAAAAAAATAACATCTCTTTGAAAGAAATTATAGTAAAGATTAATAAGTACTGCAAAAAAGGTTAATAAGGGTATAATTAAGAGAATAGTTTATTATACGATTTAAAGTAATAAGAAGTAATTGAAATACTTCTTTTTGTTTCTTTTAGGGGTAAAATCAATGGTTTGTGAGTGAAATATAAATATAAAAAAACATTAAAAAACACTATATATAATGTTTTGATGAGCTTTCGAAAAATTCTAGTCTTTGAACGAAAATTACAATTTATATACTTTTTAAGGTAATTTCGCAGACTCTACAAGGTAGACTAAACTGCCATTTCGGCCGGAGGATGAGTAGGAGAAGTCCAAGGGTGTTTAATACAGTATTCGCTTTCGCTGCCACCGTAATAACAATACCAATAATATCGACACATGACCACTTTGATTTTTTGCCAGACGTTATATATCTGTCTTTTTTATTTGTTATTTTTCTTCACTCTTGTAATAAAGAAGAAAACTTTGGAAATTTCCAATAATTTAATCATCATGAAACCAAAATATCCGTAGCAACTTATATATTCAATATCTATTTTGCTTAAGTTCGTTCTGATGTTGTACCTTGACCATTCAAATGACAACTTCACGTGAATGATATATGAGCTTTCTTATTTAAGAGAGTAATTTCTAGGAATTAGGTTTTTTAAACAAAATATATGACGTGTTTATATAACATAGTTGCTATGATCAGAAGAGTCTTTTCTGATGTGGATTTTGATGGTATGAGCTGTTGTTGTGCTGTCGTTGTTTTGGTAATTTAAGGTAATATAAATCTTTATAAACTGACTGAGTCAGTCCCGTTCTCTCAAAAATATTAGGGAACTTACGAAAGTACAACGGCAACGTGGACGACGACGTACAAGATATTCATCTTCAATGAATCACAAAAGAGCAGAAACTATACACTTGGGTTAAGAAGTTTATTTATAATGCCTTTGAAGTTTGTTTTTTGTCGTAGTTTCGTAAGGCCCCTACTCTATTTTGAAGTTAGCTCGTTTGTTACTGCGACCAGACTAAAAAGGGCGTGAAGGTTTACGACGAGTTCTATTCCGCTATAAAATACAAAATAACTTAAAATTCTTGCAAGTTCCATTCTATTTTAACATAAACAAAAATACAAATAACACTTACTAAACACGTATAACCCAAGTCCAACTGCAGTGTGGTTAACTTTATAACAAAATGTATTAAAATATCAAAGTATTATTTAATGTATCTCTTCAGATATAAACATGTCTCTTCAGACAAAATATCACTATGCCTCTTCTGACTGTTCTCATACGATAGAATGCTAAGAAAAATGCACTGAAAGATGTGGAATAAAAGAGAAGCCCGACGAGTCCCGAGGGACAAACAAAAAACGTAAGAAACAAAAGAAAAATACGCAGAGCAAATCACACACAAAACAAATAATTATAAACTAATAAACATTATACAGTGTGTATCAAAAAGACTTATCCAAGAACTTTCAAAGCTTATTTTTCAACGAATAGTTGTGATATGATTTAACTTTTTATATGAAACGAAAGCGCTGGTTGAGATGTATCCGAAAATATAATTTTTTTCCTAAATAAATTTTTAAATCGGAAGTTATTGAAGAAACAAACTTTTTCTCTTCTCATTATTTTGTTAAAGATTAATTAAGTCACTACATAATAGAAAGTGTTTTTGAAAACAATGACAATGTTACAACGTTTTTATGGACAAATTAACAAAATAAAGTTAGATCTACACTTAAAGATTGAAATCTCGCTCTAACCATTGCGTAGTGTCAAAAACAAACTTGTTCTTAAGGCAAATGCAGTCTTTTTTATAAGAACAATTTTATAAGAACAACGAGGCTTTAACTGTCCAAAAAAATAATAAACACAATGTGAAAAAATAAAAGTAAGTTCTAATGGCCTTCAACATGCTGTCCTCCTAACTGGATACATTTTGCAGCCCTTGTGTCCATTTCTCGAATTGCATTTCTTGTGATTTCTGGATGCTGCCGCAACCAGTTGAAAGCGTTAAGAATGCGCCTTCTCAAATCAGCAATACTGGCTGGAGGAGTCACAAAAACTTTTTGCTTAATACAGCCCCAGAGAAAGAAGTCGCACGGTGTTAAATCCGGAGACCGTGCAGGCCATTCAATGTTATGGCCTAGTGCAGCAACACGGGCTCCAAAAACTTCATTGATCCGTCGCCTAACATTCCTGGTTCTGTGGGGTGTTGCGCCGTCCTGAAACCACCACAGACCATGATGATTGGCATTCTGTATTTGTAAGAGATTGTAGTTTTGTGCTAGATTTGGAAGCACAAAGTTATTTATCATGTCTAGATAAGTTCGGCCATTTACGTTTCCTTGAAAGAAATAAGGCCCGATTACTGTATTGTTTCCACAAAGCCCTGCCCATACGTTCAACTTTTGACGATTGCTGTTTTTTTCGAAATAAAAATCCGGAGGTTGCCCCTTTGGTGCATACATTTGGTTGGAAACTGACCCATTCATGCCAAATGAGCACTCGTCGCCTATCACGATATTATGAACGAACCGTGGATTGTGGAAGGAATAACAAAACCAGCGACAGAAGTGTAAGCGACGAGCAAGGTCACCTGGTTTCAGCTCATGTCAGACAAAAATTCTGTATGGGTGCCAGCTCAAATCTAACCGCACTATCCGGTTGAATGTGGCACTGGGCAGACCAAGAGTATTATTACGGCAAGAAACTCTTCCGTTATTCGCAACCAACTGTCTTACAGCAGCAACATTTGGAACGGATCTTCCTGTTCTGTGTCTTCCACAACATTCTTTATGAATATTTCTTACCGTCCCTTCTCTCTTGAATTTTCTAACATTCCATTGTATTGTTTTCCTGTGTGGAACTGATCTTTGAGGAAACCTTTGCTGGAATTCTTGAGCCACTAGATCGTAATTTCTTGTTTCCAAAAAACGGGTAACCAGAAATGTTCTCTGTTCAACAGTTAAATGAACCATCTTTCATATGCATACACTTCACTGCGTGTGTCTACACTTTTAACTCTGAGCAATCTTTTTTCACACATTTTTTATGCAAGTTATTCGGGGAATTTAACTCCCAAAAATGTCGTTATTAAATCAAAGAGTTTCGCTTGCTTAAACAACAGGCAATTATGTAATTAAAACTTGATTTAATTGATCTTTAAGGATTTAATGAGGCAGATAAATGTTTTCTTCTTCAATAACTCTTGATTTGAAGATTTATTTGGAAAAAAAGTTACATTTTCGGATAGATCTCAACCAGCGCTTTCGTTTCATATAAAAAGTTAAATCATATTACAACTATTCGCTGAAAAATAAGCTTTAAAAGTTCTTGGATAAGTCTTTTTGATACACACTGTACAAATTAAACTAATTTTAATGCGCATGCATTTATATGGCTCCTCTCGAAATTATTTTTCAAGTATGTAAAATCATTTTGAAACCAAAGTATTGTCCTCAAAATTGTTCATACTTCTGTAACATAATCAACTTGTTCATAGGCCTGACAAAACGACTTTTGTTTGCCAGCTCAATTTCAACAGTTCTCACGACATTTCCATCGTCAGGAAAGAGCTTCGTTACTCTCGCCAAGCTCCATTCGTTTCGAGGCTTGTCGAGATCTTTCACGAGAACAACATCATCCACTTCAACATTTTGCGTCTCCTTTTGCCATTTCGATCGTTCTTGCAGCGAATTCAAGTATTCCTTACGCCACCGTTCCCAGAATTCGTTGACCAGATGCTGCACTCTTCGCCAATGCTTCTTGCTGTACACGTCTGGACTGTCAAATGTTCCAGGAAGCGGGTAAACGACTTTCAACTTTTGTGTTAAAAGAGTGATCGGAGATATCGGCTTTAGGCTGTTGGGGTCGCTGAGATTGTCGACAGTGAGTGGGCGCGAATTGATGACGTTTTCGATCTCGACCAATATCGTTTGAAATGATTCTTCGTTTAAGTTTTCGCCATGAACTTTCAGCATTCCAGACAGGATGTTGCGAGCTGTACGAATGTGTCGTTCCCAAACTTCGCCATAGTTGCTTGCTTGTGGTTGGTTTCGTTTCCACACGACCCAGTCACCATTGTGTTTGCTGAGGAAATCAGAGATTTTGGCATGATCCATCTTCATGAACTCTTCGTGTAGCTGCTTGTCTGCTCCCACGAAGTTCGTACCGTTATTGGATCGAATAAGTCGAACGTTGCAGCGTCGTGGGATCAAGCGTCTCAACGCCATGATTAAGGAATCGGTTTCGAGGCTGTGTGCGTTTTCGAGATGCACAGCACGAGATGAAAGGCACGTAAAGATCACACCGTAACCCTTAACCAGCGATCTTCGAATTTTGATGTAGAACGGACCAAACAAATCGATGCCCGTGTAGGTGAAAGGTGGAGCTTCTTCCGTTCGATTGATTAGTAAGTTGCTCATTTTTTGTTGGAGAATGGCTCCTCGTAAATGCTTGCAGATTGAACAATGATGTATTACGTGTCGCACTTGTGAGTTGATGCTGACGATCCACCACCCGTTACTACGAATAACGTTGATTGTCATACCTCGTCCACAATGGAAGGTTGCTTCGTGATGGAATCTGATAATGGCTTTCGTAACTTCGCAATTTTTCGGCAAAATGATTGGATGCTTCATGTCGAATTCTAACGCAGATTTTTTCAATCGACCACCAACTCGTAACAAACCGTCGGCGTGGATAAACGGATCCAATTTGGCGAGATTGTCGTTCACATCTAGTTTTCCTTGTCGAAGTTTTGAGATGGTTGTTGAGAATTCGAACCGTTGTAGTGCAGTGATTACTTTTGTTTTCGCATTTTCGAGCTCGTACACCGTAAGTGGATGAATTGCTTTGGCTGGTTGACTTCGTGTCTTCATTGAATGCTTTCTCGATTTCTCCGCACTGGCGATGAAACGTAATATGAACGCAGTTACTCTGAGGATCTTCAGCCAACTTGAGATTGTACCTATAACTGATAAAAAGTAAGGTTTCTGCGCAGCCGTGGTTGCACAGATTAATCTATCTTCTTTGACGATTTCAGGATCATCATCTTTGACGTCGAATGATGAAACTTCGTTGCTGAATGGATGCCACAAGAACTCTGGTCCATGTAACCAAAGTTTGATGCGTTCAGTTTGCTTCGCTTGCAAACCTCGTGTTGTTACGTCAGCAGGATTCTAGTCAGTCTTGACATATCGCCATTGCTCAGATGTCGTGCGTTCTTTGATGTAAGCCACTCTGTTGGAGACAAATACCTTGAACTTCTTCGAATTGTTGTTAAGGTAGCCCAGTACTACCTGACTGTCGGTCCAATACACTTCATACTGCATTGGAATGTCGATCTCTTTCCTTAGTTGACTTCCAACCCTTGCTGCCAGTGCTGCTGCCTTCAGTTCCAATCGTGGTATTGACCTTTTTGGCTTGAGTGGGTTTACTCGTGACCTTCCACTGATAAAGGCACAATGTATTTGACCTTTAAAATCTTCAAGTCTAATGTAGGTACAGTAGCCGTGACCTATATCTGACGCATCTGCGAAATGATGTAGGCTTGCACTTGAGACTTTGAACCCAACTGGATGGAAACAGCGTGGGATGGTGATGTCTTGTATCATCGACAGATTAGAGATGGCTTGTTGGCACGTTTGCAGAAGTTCTTCTGGAAGCCTCTCGTCCCATCCAACATGATGGCAGCACAGATACTGAAGAATTCGTTTGCATTCCAGAAGAAATGGTGAAACCATACCCAGTGGGTCATAAACTTGATGAACGGTTGAAAGTAGACTTCGTTTGGTTGTTGGTAGGTCGAAGGTTTTCGTTCGTAAACCTAGGGTATCTTTGGCGATATTCCATTGAACACCAAGAGCTTGGTCGTTTGGCAGAACCTCAAGACAACCTTGAAGTTCCTTGCTTCGCTCTGATTCTGGTATCGACTCGATGACTTCCCTTGAGTTGCTAACGAACTTGGTCAGGTTGAAGCCACCATCTCGACACATCAATTTTGAATCCATGATGAGTTGAATCATCTTCTGGGCGATTTCTTCAGACTTTCGCATATCATCTACGTAGAAGGCTTCACGCAGAGTCGTTGCAGCTTCTGCACCATATGTAGTCTCGCCATCGGATGCAGCTTTTCTTAAAGCGTAGTTTGCACAACTTGGTGATGACGTTCCTCCGAAGATGTGGACGCACATCTCGTAATGCACAATCTTCTTTTCAACATCTCCATCCTCCCACCAAAAAAACTGAACAAAGCACCGTTGTTCTTCATGGATTTGGACTTGATAGAACATGCTTTCAATGTCGGCCATCACGGCAATATCGTGTTGTCGGAACCTCGTCAACACACTGACCAGCTGATTTGTTAAGTCAGGTCCCTGTAGAAGCTCGCCATTCAGAGATTTTCCTTGATACTCTGAACAACAATCGAATACGACACGTATTTCGTTCTTTCTTGGATGATAGACGCGATGGTGAGGGATGAACCATTGTTGATCTTCATGGTACGACGTCTCGACTTTCCTTGCGTAACCTTTACTAAGCATATTATCTATAAAGTTTATATAATCTTGTTTGAATGTAGGATTTCGAGCAAACTTTCGTTTCAGACAAAAAAGCCTCTTCAACGTTGTTTGGAAGACTGACCACTTCATTTCGGGAAGGTAAAGGAATAACGTATTTTCCACTTACCCATTTGCAGTTTTTGTCCATGATGTTCATGAACTTGATGCCGTCTTGAGAGAACTCTTCTCCAAGTGCTGGGTCACATTTTGTTTGTTCATCATCATAGACAGCTTTGATCATTGTTTCGATTGATTCATGAACCACTTTATTTGGTCCCACGAATGCATGGCTGGCTGGTAAGTTGGCAGAGTTCTTTTCCTAATTATGTTATACCAAGGACGTACGAAAGAGATGGACGTGCAACTCATTGTTTAAAATCAAAGACGCCGCTAATTAGCCTGAACTATGCGCGTTGCCGTCGAAGTTTGAATTTTCGCGCGTAAAAGCCGACCAAGCAAAGCTAATGAGACCGACATTTTGACATCACATATGAGAAATCAAAACAAACATAACCTGACCCCCCACATCAGCTTCCCCCCCCCCTTTAAATGATAAAAATTCCAAACCCCCACCACCATATGGCACTTTGAGAAAAAAGACACAATGTAATAGCGATTCCACATGTTCCTGTAATTTTCATGGACAATCTTTTCTGCTGAAAATATTTTATGTAAATAATTGCTGAATTTTTGCTCTTCACATAGTCGAAATTTTGAGTGATTTCCTCCTTCTTTCCATAAATACACTTTCTTTGGTATTGATTGGGCCATTAATTCATGACTAGGGTTATATATTTGAAGAACTTGTAACTAGCTAGACTTTAAACTATTTCCATTTACTGTTACTTGAAAGGAGATGAATGGTGAAAAAATACATGAATATTATTATATATAACACTCATAACATAATCATTCTTTGGTTTCGTTTACTCTACTATCCCCTATTGTATTTGTATTTCCACAATCGACACAGTGGAATCATCAGCAAAACAAATTCCCAGCCAAAATATCATTACAACTTAGCCAAAAATTATGTTCTTTAACATGTACACTGCAGCTTCTGCCTTTCTGTTTGGCATTTCAGCAAGCAACCAGACTACACTCATTATTATTATTTTTTAAATTCACTCGACGACACGGGCAATATTTCTCTTAATTATGTAATTCCCTATAACCAATCAGAATTAAGAACCGACCGGCCTGCACCAGGGCTTTTCTTCGCCGCTATCCAGTATATCGAAAAGGCAAGAGAAGCCCTGAGAACGAGGTTGATAGATCATCTCAATATGCAGCGTACTAACAGTTTATATAGGGGGGATGTTAGGGCAGAGGCAAACATTACTGCAGTAAACTCTCTCTAATTCGAACTCTCCATAATTCGAACAGAATTTCAGAGTCCGTTCAGCAAAGATCTTTCCCAAATGACTCTCAAACTCTCCTTAACTCAAACGATTTTTCGGTCCACTTGAAGGTTCCAGTTTTAAAGAGTCCACTGTATCTAACCTTTTTGCTGCATGTTTTGATAAAAACTGGAAAAATCAGGTAACAATCACGACTTTTTTTCGTTTCAAAGAAGCCCTGGGAACGAGGTTGAACCACGATTTCACTTGGAGATTTACTATGAATATTTGCAGCATGTGTCATAAAGACATGACATCATTATTTTCAAAATACTGATGTCCCTTCAAAAAGCGTTTTAATAATTTTAGTTTGTAGCTAAATCAAACAATTTCAAGTATATTCAGGCATCAAAAGATAAGAAACAAACTTGGAAAAAGTTTCAAATAAATCTATTCATTTGGCTAAATTATATGTTACAAAATATAAGGTACATATTGTGAAAATAAGCTGTATGTCTCTATCGATATGCTTCAAATAAATACAGGAACTCCTAAAAGATTGTAAGAAGACTTATCGCCGGGAACCGAGTAACCACAATGTGTGCCATATTGTATTTTTAAAATTTCAGGGGAGATAACGATAAAAAATAAATAAAAAAAATTTAAAAAATACGAAAGTAAGATTTAATTGAGAGTAATGGGAAAAACCTTAAAAAATCCTGATCGACTGAAGAATGTTTTCAATGGGAAATTTTGAAATGGGAAATATATTCAATATCTGAGAGGGAAGTTCATGATGGGAGGAGCATATTCTTCAAGTCCACGATATAAAATACAAAGGCTTGGTTTCGTAAATTAGTTAAGCCAACGCTGCCAGCTGATGACGTTATTCTGACGTCACAACAACGTCGAACCTACGTCATGACGATGATGTGACGCTGTTTTGACGTTGGTTTTACGTCATGTGCCGGCTGGGGGATATTCCTTGTCTTATTTAACTGTTGGACATTGAAACAAGAGTTTGGAAAACAATAATTTCATTAAGTGTTGGTATGGATGATTCAGTCCCAGTGGGCAAAATTGTCAAAAAGCCACTGTGAAGAAGTGCCTTTGTAGCGAAATGTTGTGTTAATGCTGTGTAAACTTGTGCGACCTTCTGTAGAAATGTACTTCTCCACAGCGTTTTTTCAACAAAATAGCCCGCTGGGGTATAGAGAGATTCTGTGTATATTCTGTATTTTGTGTTCGATTGGTAGTAAAGCTAACGTAAAATAAATGAAATGAATAAATAAATAAAAAATGCGATTTTTATTGTTTATGTTGTTGATGACACGTTTGTGACGTCACGTTTGTTTATGACGTCATGTTTGTGACGCTGAAAAAGAGAAGTTAGTTTACTTTTTCCTGTGTTGGCCAATACTAATTTGACATAGCTGAAGTAGGTACGTACAAAAGAATAATAAAGTTGATTTAAATAACGTTTTTTCAATAAAAATTGTACAACTGTACAACCCCACTTGGTAGACTTAACTATGAGTAATCATCCAGAAGAAAATCGCAAAAATCGTGTTAATCGAGCTCCTCACTCTTGCTAAATAGGCATATACAGCATATTATTATACAGATTATTAGAAGAACTATGCAAAAAACTATAGTCCAAACCCAGACGCCTATACATCCCAAATACATCAAAATATTTAACATGTTAATGATATTCTGTCCATTTCCTAACGTACCACCAAAGCCACTCAATGTTGGTGTCAAATTCCAACCGAAAAATGTCCAGAAAATTGGAGCCGCGTAAAGGGCTGTTGAGACTATGTAAATAATTGGCACAAATCCCAAGTAATATGACTTTTCAATAATGGACAAAATCACCATATCAATCGTTAAAAACAAGTTTAAATTGAAAAGAAATTGAAATTGCATTGCCACATCCCATATGAAATCACTCCATACTATGTTAGGAATCTGTTTAAGGATATAGGCTTGAGAAACCATCATTGGCATCTCCAAAACAAATGTTATTATGGCTTCAGCAACTGCAATGATTTTCATTTCATCTGTTTGCATAACGCCATGATAAATAAGCACAGCTATCCTAGCAACGGATAGAAAAGAGAAAAACAAAGCATAAAATGATGATGCCAGATGAGATTTTGGGAACAAGTGGGAAATGGACCATATCCCATTGATAGTATTAAGGAGTAGAAATAATATTTTGATCACCAGATACCAATGCCTCGCCAGGAAAACCATAACATCCGAAAGGCCTGCAAAATTTTGACATTTAAATTTTGCAAACTTTTTTTTACAACGTTTTTTGCCTTTTTTAAACGTTTTGGTAACACTGGGAAGCTTGTGTATTTGATTTACAGTTTTGATAATATCTTTATCTGCGGCATCAAGTCTTAAATTTTTGATCAAATCATTGGCGTCACCCCAAGTTTTATCCGCGTTCTTTATGATTTGCTTGCCATCTATGAAGACTGACGTCACCACCAATTTAGAACAATCTTTTAAGCAATACTCTCGAAAAGGCTGTGTGATACCTAACCATGCTGGATGCATTGCCGTAGCTGAGTCATAACCAATTCGTTGCCATTCAATTGGATTTCCGAAACCTACATCATATAGCTTTCCTAGATTGACTTTGCATTCGAAAACTGCGGTTCTTACTCCTTTTCTTTCGCCAATTATGTCTGCTTGTGACATCTGTTCAACGAAGTAGACTCCTGGTCCAAGGCGGACGCCTGTCGTGCTTCCCTGAAGTCCTGTGGTAATTATTGAATTAACAGCATTGGCATTGGTGCCATGATAGAGTGTTCTTCCTTGAGGACAATTTGAAGAAAAGTGATCAGAATCACTAGCTCCACACAATCTACAATAATGTCTTGAATGCTTCTCTTTGCATTTCTTTATTTTACAAACCATTTTATGATTTTTTATTATCAACAGATAGACTTACTTTATCATTTACTTGTATCTAGAATCCTGATTTTAAACCAGTCAAAAACAAAACATTATGTCTGAAGTTTTTATCTGATTTGTTTTTTGTTTGCGATTTTTAACAATTCGTCATGTTAAGTTTTTATTCTTATAGAAGGATTTTCACTGAGAAAGGATTTAATTTTTACTAGTTAAAATGAAAGAAATTCCGACTATAAATAAAAACAATGTTTAGGTCACAGCTCAGTCACAGCTCAGTTATTAATTTTTTATAAATATAGCATTCATATTAGTCAGCGGCTATAGCACACTGAGAATTAAAATGGTCGTTGTTTTCGTTTTTGCTGTCAGTTTAAGCCTTCTCCTTAACATAGTTTATCTCCTTCACGATTCACCACACGTGTTCTCTATGTATTCCCCACGTAGAGTACAACTTTTTCTTTCGGTAAATGTAAGCATGGAGACGAGGCCCGTATGGACAACTCGTCCAAAATGTAACATAGAAACATGAATTCCGGAAAGGTTGTATTTGAAAGAAATTTAGTAGGTTAGGCAAACACGCCTCTTATGGTGCAATAAAATATTTTTAGTACTTCGACACTCGCAACCACTAGCGCACTCAAAAACTAATTTTATAAACGGAAACATCATTTGCTTGTTTGTACAACTACCTTAACAAACAGAAAATCTGCATACGTTTTTGGCGCCATTTTGTACTTGTAGCTCTTCAAATAATTGAATGCCTTCGTCGTTTCCAAGGAGATCAATCATATCTTCTTTGTTGATTTTGAACAAATCCAGCGCCGTTTTTCCTTTCAAGATATCCACAGACCTTGAATATGGAGGAGAGCCGAAAGTTCATTTAATTTTATACTCCATTGGGAGAGTAAAAATAAGCAGAAAACATGAACTAAAACGCGCAAACCATGATAGATTTCACTGGACGTCAATACACCTGCTATCTAATGTTAGTAATATTACGCAATCCCGATTCGGGCAACTTTTCGGAGATTTTTTAGAGTCTATAATTGATCTAGATGATCATTAAAAATGAAACAAAAGCTTTTCGGTCTGACAGGAACATCATCAGAGATGTCAAGAAGTGTTTGTATGTTAAAAGATAAGTTATTAATAAATTTGTCATGCTGATGTCATGATGATGTCATGCTTCCTAGCCAAATCAAAATCAAGTAATTATTGAGCAAACCTTTGACTGAATCCAAGCTTTATCAGCCATCTACTGACGTCATCAGCTGTGGAACTTTTGTAGAGAGGAATGAATACATCCACTGAAATAGAAACTATAAATATTACGACTAAAAGCCCAAAACAAACTATTCTTTTTTCTTAACGCCCTCACTACGCAACGAATACAATATTGTTTGAGTCAAAAATGTGCATAATGTCGGGTTTATCGTATAGTGGAAACCAAGCCTTAACATTGCTTAACTTGCTAAGAATTTAATTTGCGCATGTGCCTTACTTCAAAACAACTGATCTGAAGTACTTAGATATGTCATTGATAACATTGCATGAAGACACCATCAATTTTAACAGTCAGCAAGAGAAATAACTTTGAGTTTCATGAGTTTCACTATCCCAAAATCAAATCGAACCTGTGTCTATGTCCGGTACACTGCTATTCTTTGATTTTCCAACCTCGACTTGATGCAAGGTCAGACGATTACGTAATTCATGATGTAAATCTCCACCTGATTGCTCTAAAAATCATAAAAACGTAGTCACATTACAATTAAAATGGGGTTAAGTTTACTTAACGCTTGTTAACCGGGGGAAAGCACAATTGCTAGTGCGCTGCGACTGGGGCTTGTATTTGCATGAGCGCGGCCATTAGGCATGTATGTCTATTTTGGCTTGGCTTAATCGTATTTGTTGCGTTGTTCGGCTGCCGGCATTTTTTAGTTCGTTTCGCCTTCCTCCGTTTTGCACGTGTTGGTGGTTTTTTATTTTTTCAAAGATTTGGAATATTTTATCCAGCTGTATCTTTCAATGCTGAAGTTGTTATATCAGTTCTACAGTTTTTATTGAACGTTGACATCCGTTTACTTGTCCTGATTAAATTATTTCGCTACGAAATATTGTGTTAACGGAGTTGGTGGTCATTTTGAAGCATGCAGTTGGCAGCCATCTTGTTTGTCGTAGCAACTTGTTTTTGTGCCATTGCCTTGGCAGGAGGAAAAGATCGTGTCCGTCGTGGTCAGCGAGCACCACCTATTGATGGGGCAGACCATAAATCTGTCGCTGAATGGATGGCATTACCGAAATCGTCCCTTCAGTTAGTCTGTAATTCGCTGAACTTAGTAGACACTGGTTCCACTCAGACATTGGCCCAGAGACTGTTTCAATTTTACCATCCTCTCGTTCCTGTCGTATGTTCTGCGCCTGGGTCATCACTGGAGAGTGGCGGTTCAATTTCTAGTCCGGTAGATGTCACCGTGGGAGTCAGCCCTGTGGCAGTATCTTCTGGTTCTGCTGCTAGTTCACTGATGATGACGAGTAGCAGCTCTCAGTCATATTCTGTAGATCCGGTAGTTACGGTGGCTCACCCAAACGTCGTTAACATTACCGATATTATTCGTGATCAAGTTCGTCAATATTTCGTCCGCAATGGTTTACCATCATCAGCTATGCCCGAAGAGACATCTTTTGGAAGTCACGCTCATCCTCCAGTTGTACCAGCTGGTCATGCTGCTAATGTTGAAAGTGACATTGCGAATAATATTAATTTTAGCATACCCAATCGTATTCCAAATGCAAACGATCGTATTAATTCCTCACATGCCTTTTTGCCTCGCGCTTCGCAAGAATGGCTCAATCGCGTGCCTGCATGTCGGCCACCCAGCATTCCTGCTTTGCCGCAAACCATTATTGACAGGATTAGGAACGGTGAGTTCGTGAATTTTGATTTACTTCTTCCGTCTTCAGCTTCTGCAGGGGAGGAATTCACCTTGCAGATTTCAGGGGGTTCTTCACCGTCTCTGTCGGTTGTACCTCGCCAGTCAGGTCGTCCTAGGGTGGCTGATTTTTCTTCGTGGATGGTGGCCTGGAATAATTTTATAAGATGCTATTGTCACTTTGTTCCACACCGGGTGCACGAATTACTTCAATATCAAACCATCATTTCTGATTTTGCGGCCCAGTTTCAATTTCAGGCGTGGGGCACTTATGATAGGATGTTTCGCTATCAGATGGCTTTTGATTCTTCCTTGTCTTGGGATCGCATTGATGATGGTCTTTACAATCGCCACCTTAGGGGAGCCTCTCCACTTATCGTTTGCTTTTCGTGTAGGGGTATCGGTCATGTAGCTTCGTCTTGTCCTTTAAGGTCTATGCAAGGTGTTTTGGGTAGTTCTACTGTCACGCCCGTTTCTACATCTCATACTGGCGGCAATCAGCCCTTTCGTGCCCCCCAGTCTACATCTCATGCCTCTGGGTAGGACTTGCCACAACAGGCTAGGGGCACCTGCAGGTTTTACAATTCCAATGGAAACTGCCTCAACAGTCAATGTCGGTTCATCCATCGCTGCAGAGTTTGTTATGGCTCCCACCCAGCCTTTAAATGCACCAGCATCAATAAGCATTTCTCCTAAGCCTTTGCCATTATCTATTTGTTCACCAGTTTCTGTTGGTCAACTTGCTTTTTGGTTGAGGGAACATCCTAATCAATTATTGGTTTCCTTTGTTCTTAATGGATTTAGTTACGGTTTTGATATCGGTTTTTCAGGGTATGTTTTGCCTACACGTCCTCGCAATTTATTGTCTGCTCGCCGTAATCCTTTACCGGTTTGGGAAGCGATAGCCAGGGAGGTCAATAGAGGTCATACGTCTGGTCCTTTTCAGACACCACCTATCACCCCATTTCATTGTTCACCTTTAGGGGCAGTGCCTAAGAAAGACGGCACTTATAGGATTATATTAGATTTGTCATCACCGCGGGGCATGGCGGTTAATGAAGGCATCAATAAAGAGGAGTTCTCTGTTAGATACTCGAGTTTTGACGACGCCGTGGATATGGTCAAAGGTTTAGGTCCTCAATGTTTTATGGCTAAGCTCGATGTCAGGCACGCATTTCGATTGTGTCCGGTACGCCAGGATCAATGGGGCTTATTAGGCTATGAATGGGCTGGTTACTATTATGTTGACACTCGTCTTCCCTTTGGGAGCCGTTCCTCTCCTTTTATATTTAATTGTTTTGCTGAATTGCTGTGGTGGATTTTAGTTTACGTTGGTGGCCTCCAATACCTCATTCACTATCTGGATGATTTTCTCATTTGTGGCCATTCGGAGTCTCAGGTCTCTGAAGACATGGCAACCATGCAGTCTATGTTTTCAGCTATGGGTGTGCCTCTGGCTTCGGATAAAACTGTTGGCCCGGTTCGCAGAATTACTTTCTTGGGTATAGAGATTGATGCGCCAGCTCAAATTATAAGGCTTCCTGAGGATAAGTTTTTAGAGTTAAGAGCATGTTTGAATTCATGGGTGAATAAGCGTAAATGTACCAAACGTGAGTTGTTGTCTTTAATTGGTTCTCTCTCATTTGCATCCAAAGTGGTGAAACCTGGTCGGATTTTTCTGCGCAGATTGATTGATTTATCTACATCGGTTTCTTCCCTTAATCATCATATTTATCTCAATGCTGAAGCTAGAGCTGATATTCAATGGTGGATTGACTTTCTACCTTCGTGGAACGGGGTCTCTATGTTCCAGTCAGATGTCCAAACCTCGGTCGCTTTGCAACTTTACACTGATGCTTCGGGTTGTGGTTTTGGTGGTGTATGGGGATCTCATTGGTTCAGCGAAGCTTGGCCGGCCCATTTTGGTGACTTTCATATTAATATTAAAGAGCTTTTTGCTATCGTTGCGGCAGTTGTTACATGGGGTTCTTCTTGGTGCAATTCTCAGATTCTCATTTTTACTGACAACATGGCTATAGTTCACGTTTGGAGGTCGGGTTCTTGCCGAGATAAGTACATCATGCGCCTAGTTAGGTTTCTTTTCCTTCATGCAGCACGTCTTAACCTTAATATTTTATTGCAACATGTGCCAGGCCATTTCAATGCTTCAGCTGATCTTCTTTCTCGTTTACAGGTCTCTCGTTTTCGGGCACATCGACCCGGAGTAGACAATCTACCGACAGCGTTGGACCCGCTCGTTTGGACGATCTTTCCACCGCGGTAGCATTTTATCAATCGCACGCTCTCGCTTCTACTACCATGGCTACGTACAGTTCGGGTCTGCGATCCTATCAACGGTTTTGTTTTGCTTACGGTTACCACGTATTTCCTGTTAATGAGGACGTTTTAATTTCTTTTGTAGTGGATTTGGCAGCTCGTGTGTCGTTTGCTACTATCCGTACTTATTTAGCTGGCATTCAGTTCCATTCTATTCTATCAGGTTTTCAATGTCAATTGGCGCATTTTTCGAGACTTTATTATACATTGCGTGGTATTAGACGCGTTCAAGGTACGACTCGTTCAAGGCTTCCACGACAACCGATTTTGTTCAATCACATACGTATTATTCATTTTCGCCTGGAGCTCTTGCAGTATTCTGCGTATGACAGGTGTTTGCTAAAAGCAGCTACTTCGTTGGCCTTTTTTGGTTTGTTAAGATGTTCCGAATTCACGTGCCCGTCATCGGTGCGTTTTGATCCTTCTACAGCTCTACTGGCTCAAGATGTCGAATTCAATCATCAAGGTTCTGTTATGTTCGTCCATCTGCGTGCTTCTAAGACCGATCCATTTCGTACAGGTTGTACCATCAGGATTGGTGCCACACTCAACGATGTTTGTCCTGTCCGTTGCATGCGGAGTTTTTTAAGCATTCATCCTGGCCGTTCTTTGCCGTTGTTTACTCTTGCCGATTCGCGGTATCTCACACGATCAGATGTAGTTTCTCTTTTGAACCGATGTTTACCAGACGTTCCTAATATTAATACCCATTCATTTCGCATTGGTGGTGCGTCAGCTGCTGCGTCTGCTGGGGTACCAGATAGTACAATTCAGGTTTTGGGACGTTGGTCTAGCGATGCTTATCATCGTTATTTACGTATGGGTGATGATGCCGTTCAATTCTTGTCACTGCGCTTGTGTCATGCGACCGCGCTTCATCGCGTTTGGGATTCTGAGTCTGTATCGTCAGTTACTAGACACTAATGTTTGGGGGAATTTGGGGGTGCATTAGTCAGTTGCTGTCCTTGTTGACAGCTAGGTTAGTTGTGCAGTTATAAGTTACTGTCCTGGTTGACAGTCTTCACTATATTTATTTGCTGTCCTGGTTGACAGCCTTTTATTGTCCTTGTTGACATTTTATTAGATACTGTCCTTGTTGACATTTAGATATTGTCCTTGTTGACATCAGTTATTGTCCTTGTTGACATTAAGATTTTGTCCTTGTTGACATTAAGATATTGTCCTTGTTGACATTAAGATAGTGTCCTTGTTGACATTTAGGTACTGTCCTTGTTGACAGCTAAGTTCAGGTTAGTTTTGATGCACTCCTGATATCCCTCAAACGCCCAATTTTATGTCTTGTGCTTTCCCTCCTCCGGTTAACAATAGCGCTAAATAATTAATAATTAAGTATAAAAACGCTCTCAAAAAACTATAAAGGTTGAATAAAACACTTCAGACAAAATAAAAACCACATGATGTGAATTTATAAAGTTTTTTTGGATAATGGGGCTACTAAACAGCATTTGAGCCTTCTTCACCCAGTTTTAATAAGCATGTTACAAAGCAGTTTGATGGCCTTTCTTTTGAAGAATAAACTCAAAAAATCTTGGGGCATCGAAAAACGTCACAAAATTAAGACAACGAAATCTATTCCAACACTCCTCCATGTAAGTTCAAATTTTCAGCAAAACTGATCCGGTCGTACATTGACACACAAAAAAAAAGCAGACGAGAAGAATAAACTTACCAGAGTTGCGATCTGCTTCGTTAATCGATTGCACTGAAACAAAGTATATACGTTTGTAAAACTGTCACAGAAACCCTTCGTGTATTTAACGATTGATTCCGCATATGAATGGCATATGTTGCCTCATTCTTCCAAACAAAATTAAGAGACTTTTGACCAAAAAGTAAAGTCACTCGGAAGATCAACGGCAACGAGAACGGCGACATGAGTTAAACGAAAAGAGTTTTGAGTTTCTCAAACAAACTTCATGCTATGATAAACAAAAATTTTCATCGTTTCGTGATTGTATTAAGAATATTTGTCGCCGTCTTCGTTGCCATTTCAAACAACTAATGTTGAAATTGTAACCAACAACCATGAGATCCTTACAATTTGCCTCTTTCGGTACCACAATGGAATGTGGTTTGGGAGACACCACAGGCGGTGCAACAGGTGGAGGTGGTGGCGGGGATGGTGCAGGCGACGCAAGAACAGGTGGAGGCGCTGCGGCAGTCTTCGGTGGTGACACTCTCTGCTGCTGAATTCTAGCCTGATTGATTACATGGTTTTGATTTATGACCTTAGCGCTAGCCTGATAACCATCCAGTCCATTCGAGTACTGGGAAGACACAGTTTTCTTTTTAACCACAGCGTATGGTGGAGAGCCGTTTCGCTGCTGGTCGGTTGTCAGTGACGCAGGAGTGGCGATGATATGCGTGCCGTTAGTGTTAGACTGCACCCGACTACCATCCGGTAACTGTACTGATATCATGACCGGAGATATGTTCTTTCTCGATTCCGTCGATGTTTGTTTCAGCGAATCCTCGTTGACGTAATTTTGGTTGGCATCATACGGAGGAGAGTAGGCGGTAAATTTATTCACACCATTTTGCTAAACGTGTAATAATAATAAGGTATTATAGGGTATAAAAGACATGTATTTTTTAAAAATCTTGTACGAAGCTTAGACTACAATCCTGGAACAAAGTAGTAGCAACTGCACCACCCCTTCCCCCAAAACAATGTTGTGAGAGGTTTGCTTGTTGTCATTGCAACTTAAACTGCACTGTCACAACATTGTGTTGGGGGAAAGAGGGTAATTGTCAGTTTTCTTGAAAAATTCCAATAGTTTTGTCCAGCATTGTAGTTTACATTTTCAAGTGTGAATAAACGAACGATTTTGTGTTATAAAATTTTGAGACTGTTCTAGAACTATCATTTAACCCTTTAAGTGCCGATGACCGATTTCGCAGAAAAAAAACCCTTTGCGGAGGAGTATTCCCTCTATTGAAAAACCACATATCAGTTGTGGCGTTTCAATAGAATGGACACTCCTCCACATGGTTTGTAAAGAGTTCGAATTACAGAAGTTTATTTAAAAAGAAATGATTGGTGAAGGAACCTTGAAATTCATTCGAATTAGTCGAGTTCGAAATATGGAACATCGAATTATAGAGATTCGACTAAGAGAAAATTACCCAACATACCATGTGTGGGTTTGGACTCATCGAAAAACTGTTGACACTATCGATCGGGGAACTGGCACCAGATTCTAAAAAAAGTCACGTGTGTTAACATTTAACCAATAACATTTAACTATCTTCAATTGTTTTTTATCGGAATATAGGATCAGTTCAAATTTGTTTCCCGAACTTTCCGAGAAAGGTCTATACTTGCTATTGAAGTTCAAAAGTTTTTTGTTACCTTGTGCGGGAATTTCAAGAACAGTGGAGGGGACGTAGCCTTGTTCACCGTGCTCATTACGAACTAGCCACCAACGGCGAGAATTGTCGATGATCTAAAAACATCACACAAACGTAAACAGCTATAGGATTCGTAAAAAAATCGGTGGAAATTGACGAAATTTGAGGCTTTTTTGATAAAAAGTTCCAACGAAGAATAGTTTATTGATCGACATTTCACCGACTAAATACCGAATATTTCCGAGTTATTGTTTCAATGAAATAATATGTTACTATCAAGAGAGAAAACGAGAGTAAAGTATCAAGAGTACTATCAAGAGAGTAAACAACATTAGCACAAGTAGAAGAAAAAACAGATGAGATTATTTAGAACGAGACTAAGGAACAAAATTGCAGACATTGGCAATCTGGATATTGTTATAAAAGGATGAACAACAATAACAGCTAGCCTTTTTATATTCGAAAATGTTTTGACTGAAATTTCAACATTTCGTTGACTAAGTAATCCAATGGAGAACCAAGGTATGCCTCTGTACAACCAGTATTCAGTAACTGACAGTTCACTGAACTGAATCAGTATAACGTGTGAAGGAATATTACACTATTAATTTATAGTCATTAATATTATTCTTTCAAAATATACCAACATTAGTTTTTCTTTACAAAGAAGTAGATTTTAAAAGATAATTATTTACTTAGTAGCAGGGATAAAAATCTCTCATGACTTACGTGAACTTTCTCTCCAGCACTTATGGTCAGTTCTTAATTATTATGCGCCATGTAATCGTAAACAACTATACCAACCAATCGGTATTGCGTATGCTGGCGAGGCGAATAACTATTTGTCCTGGCCGGCTGTGCGTGAATATCCGCTGTGTTTATCCTATAACATAAATCACACTTCAGTACAACCATGGATGGCAATTACAGTAAAGTATACCTACCCAATGTTACTTGCGTCAACTTCTTACGTCATTGTATCACAAAGAACTAAGAAAACATACTAACACCAGATTGGGTTTTGGTTTGGTCTGCGGTGGTGGTGCCGCATTTGGCTGCGGTTGCGGCGTTTGTACGAGAACAGTATCGATATGATCGTAACCATTTGGTACCTGTTTGTCGTATTGAGAAAATTATAACGTACGATATGTCGTTATTTGGTGGCGTTTGACACGACACTTTTCGCGTCGTTTGCCGGTGTCGTTTCCTTCCTCTCAACGCTTTCGCTGCTCAACTACCCAACGGAAAATGTCTTAAAAAATTCCTTCTTAAAAAATTTCTGTCTTAATATTCAATATACTTTGCAATAATTTTTACCAAGTGTATGCAAGACTTAAAGAAAATTCATTATTTTCAACTTTTTTATATGATTGTTTGGTGCATTTTTGGGTATTTGGATATTTTGGTCAACTTTTAGGTAGTAAATTGTCCATGTTTTGATATAAACTTATGCTAGCATTAATACTACAATGGTGGAAAGTGAAAATTTATTTGATTGTTTTGATGTTTAGTAAAGTGATTCGAAGTGATCTGATTGGTTTTTATGTTTGGTAGAAGCATTTCGATTGGCTATTTTATTTGGTGGAAGCATTTTGATTGGTTGTTATGTTTAGTGGAAGTACTCTGATTGTTTTTTTATGCTTGGTGGATGCAATAAGGCCTTGATGATTGGCTGTGTACCAGTCGATATGTAAAATGGATTAAAGTCTCTTTCAAAGGAAAGTCTGCTGCAGTATCCTGCAGACAGACTGAAGATATAACAGTCAATGATGCTAGCCAAAAAAGCTCTTCTCAAATCTGTTGAAAACGATGATGTAATCTTTTCACCCGTTCTGTCGTGTGGTCATGTGAGAAGTCTATGGAGTTTAAACTTCAGTATGAGATAACATAGATGTTTTTGAGGTGATCTTCTGGCCTGTTCCGTTAACATAGTTATCTGTCAAGCTGTTCAGCTTGTAAACTGAATAATGAAAAATGTGATGTGATGCCACCCTTCTTCCCAGATCTTTTTAAACTGATGGCAACAACAAAAAAAATCAATAACATAAAGGATGAAAATAAACAAAAAGCCGCCTACTGCAAGATACCACTGCTGCTCTCTGATCGAGTCAGTTCTTGTTTGTCTTTCGACTTTTGAGCCAGCTGCAATGCAACTTCAATGCAGCAAGAAGAACAGATGGGTTGCTGTTCATTGCCTCAAAAGATGTTTTTCGTGCCTGTATAATGTCATGAAAGTCAATGTCAGTGAAGTTAAATGGATGAGGTCATGTACTAGTGTGTCAATACCCTTATGACTGTTTTATGTCTATGCATGAACTTATATGTTATTCTGCTTTACCCAAAATTGCATACAAAATGTATATTATAGGAGTCGTCACAAAAAATAAGCAATTTCATCTAATGGAAAACAAATTTCTAAGTCAAACCATATGTATGTGTATATGCATGTATTAACAGACTGCGGTCAGTATGAATGCATTGCAGTGATCTGATTGGATAGTACGAGTTCATGATAATAATTGGCTGGTTACATTAATAAACTGACATTTGATTGGCTGACAAGTAAACCACTTACAACATATAAACAGTGTAGTGCGAGGCATTAGTGGAACATCTACACAATACAAGTTAGTCAATACATAGACATGAAAAACAAGAGTGCCTTGTGTTATTTAACTTTGGCTTTTAAATCACTTGTGTAGAATCACAATTCATAATGTTAGTTGGTTTTTAGTAAGTTGCTTTGAATTGATATAGTATTCTATTAGTGAATGAATAATACCATTGGGTCAGTTGTGCAGTTTCTTGTGCAGCGAAAGCATATGAAAGAAAAGAAAAACAATACATTAAACAAAACACAAACAATAATAAAACTTATTCAGGTACGGATCTAGGAAGGATTTCAGGTATAAGATCAGGTAAAAAAGTAAAAATAATTTTATACTGTCTGGAACAATTCTACCTAATCATTATCACATGTTTCAGTTTTTAATTTCACTATCCTCATACAAAACATTTTGTTTACAAAGCAAAGATCAACTTCAATAGATCCGCATCTTTTACAATGCCACATAGATATAAAAAAGCTGTTAATATCTAATCGACTCAAATTGTCTTAATTGTTAGATCGACTGTGCGAGAGACATACCGCAAAGAAACTTACCTTCATTCTGGCTACCATGGCAGCTGTAGTTTGAGCTACGAGCTCTTGCTTCTCATTTCCAACTATTTCTGGTGGCACCCAGCCATCAGCAAAAACAGGTATATATGGGTTGAAATACCGGTCTTTAAATTGATCTGATGCCCTAATCAAAAAGACAAACACAGAGAGATATTGGTAATGTAGTTTGAAGTGGTTTGCTACAGAGTTTTACTATAGTTTTATACTAAAGTGGTAATGCTAGCGAGCAAGAATTAAGATTTTTGGTTTCACGCTTTGCACTAAATAAAATACATTTTGTGAGAATAACATTTCACAAATGGCCAGTAAATCTAAAATTGTAGATTTCCAGGTTAAAATTCGATTATGAACAAGTTCATTTAAAATAATACAAGATACTTTTAAGAATTTTATCTGACAAGCTTCCATTATGATAAAATCTTTGCTTCAAATTTAGCCGGTCTACTCAGCTGTGAATTTGTCCAAAAGAGCTGCCTTGCTAAACCTTCTGTAAGACTACATTTTACCTTTAAATGCACCAGGGTAAGAAAGACTTTTCAATAACAGTTTTCTTAGAAATGAACTTACAAACAACGACAATGTAAATAATTCATAAAATTGTAATAAGGTTGGTCTTCTCATAAGTTTATTCTTCAATTTTAATAAGACTTTGGAGGCAGATTCACATCTGCCAAATAAAGTTCAGCTTTTCTTTCTCAGATTCTTAGCAGCTTAATCTGATTTTTGATTTTTGAAAACACAAACTAAAGGACCTTTCTTCTTTATACATTGCTTTAGAAAAACAATATTATTTAGGATACAAAATTAATTGCGAACTAAAGTGTTGACTCTAAAGAATTAGTATACTGATAAATGTTTTACAAAAGTTTCTTTGAAGATTATCAATACTAAAAGGCAAGGGGAACACATATGGTACTATGACCTACTTGCAGAGCTTAACTAAGTCCATTCAACTGTTCAATCACTGCATTTCCACCCTGACAAACCACCATGGAAAGGTTTTAACAAAAACTTAAGTCAAACATCTTCAAATGGCCACCTGTATTCTTCATAACAAAGAATTCAACAGAATGTCTATGCATCTGACATGCCTCCTGATCTATGGCATATTCACCATTGGATTATACTGAGTAAGGAGAGTTATGTAGTGCCGGTCTATTCTGATAAAACTATCCAGCTGGGAGGATAACAGCATTAGAGAAGTGAAATTTCTCTCAGCAGCAAACTGCCGGTTGGTTTGAGCCTTAAGTGTGTCTTTTCATTGGAAGCTTTACATTTCCTGGTCTAAGATGAGATGTTTTGCAGTCTTTGTAACTAACTTGATATCTTTATGACAAACAAACCAAACTAACATTTTTTCTACAACTGTATTTAATAGAAACTGGTATTTATCCACAGCTCGATTTTGAGAGAGATGTTATATTTCAGGATCACATTGGAAATTATAATGATTCCTCATATATGTATCCGTAACTACTTCCAACTTACTTCCAACCAGTCAAGCATCCTTGGAAGAGTGTAAACTTATGGTATATGATGATATGCCTAATAGTCCAAATTGAAGTTTTTACATCATTATTAATCCACTCTTGTTAGTTTATAAAGATCAAGTGTTTTCAACATTGCATTAACTTGCCATGAGCTGAGTTTTTCATTAAAAAAATTTAACCGCGTCTTCTTCCAAATAGAAATATCGAAGGCTTCGCGAAATTAAGAAACTATTCGAAATAACTGCCTGTTTTAAATAGATCTCTAAAATCTTGTAAAAAGACATTTAAGGTACCTAAAAAACGAAAGTGGGGGTTTTAGTGTTGCATTTTAACGTTGTAAAGCTTGGTTCTCACTATGGGCTAACGGTCGGCTAAGCTTATTGTGTATGATTTCTCAGCCGATGTAGATTTTCGGCTGAAGTTCAGCTGCAGGTAGTAGAATATTTTAATTAACGTTCTCACATAAAAAGCTGTTAGCCGATATTTCAAATTCTTTTCTCAAACACACTCGATACGCAAGGACGGAAGATTTAGGATGAGTGTTTTGAAACAAAAGTTACTTTTGCTACTTCTGCTTCGGAGAAGAAGACATCAGCTTGAAAATGGAAGGCTGAGAAACCATAAAAGGAAGAAGCGGTTTTGGGTCCGAGATATATTCAAAAAAAGGAATGAACTTGGAGAATATCATCGCTTGTTTCAAGAGCTTAAAGTTTCTGACAGGGAATACTTTTTCAGGTAAAAAATATATTTTTTTTTATATTTTATATTTTTATATCCTCTCATAAAACGAAAGCAATAATGTAAAAATTGACAGATTACATTGACGTTTGATTATTGTCTTAGATATTTACGCATGTCTCCTCAACGGTTTGAGAGTTTGTTATCATTAGTTGGTCCGGTAATTCAAAGGAAAAACACACACTTGAGAGAATCGATATCAGCAGAGCAGCGTCTTGTGATAACAATTCGCTTTCTTTCAAGTGGAGATGCTCAACAATCACTCTGCTACTCTTTTCGCCTCGGAAAATCTACAATTTCAACAATAATCTCTGAAACATGTTTGGCGATATACGACCAGCTAAAGGATAAGTACTTGAGTGCTCCAAATTCAGAGGAAGACTGGCTTGCAATTTCTAAAACATTTGAAGAAACTTGGAATATGCCACATGTTATTGGCGCTATTGACGGAAAACACATCCGAATTCAATGTCCAAAGTTTACAGGCACCCAATATTACAACTATAAAGGTTTTTACAGCGTAGTTTTAATGGCAGTGTGTGACGCAAACTATTGCTTCACTCTTTTCGACGTGGGGCAATTCGGGAGCAACAACGATAGTGGTGTTCTTGCCAATTCAGTCATGGGAAGAGCTTTCGGCGATAACACATTGAATGTTCCCAAGAAAAAGTATCTAAATGAAGCGACTGGCAGTCTCTCATATTTTCTTGTGGGTGATGAAATCTTTCCCTTGAAAACTTGGCTGATGAAACCATACCCTGGAATTTCTCTTGATGAAGAAAAGAGAATATATTATCGACATTCCCTCGCCAGAAGAGTTATCGAAAATGCTTTTGGTATTTTAAGCATCAGATGGAGAATACTTTATAAACCCATTAAAGGTTCGATAAAAAACGTCGAAAACTATACGTTAGCCTGCTTAGCCCTTCACAATTACCTGAGACAAACTGATAATGCAATGTATACACCTCAAGGGTTTGTAGATTCAGAAAGCAAGGATGGTAAGATCAAGGAAGGTGAATGGAGGTCAATAAAGCCAAATGGAGATACTGGCCTTACCAACTTGAATCCCGTACGAGGTTCACGGTATAGTGTCGATGCATTAAAGGTCAGAGAATCCCTTAAAGATTACGTGAACAGTGAAGAAGGTGCTGTACCATGGCAACTCAATTATATTAGAAGAACAAGTCATTATGCCTATTAATATTATTATCATGTGTTAAAGTTTCAGTTTTGTTTTACATTTTTGATTGTTGAAATACGACGTTGTACGAGGCTTTGTAACAGTGACTGGAACAGTTCAGTCTAAATATATCTTTGATAAAATATATACTCTAAACAAACAAATAATGTGCTAATGGTTCATCCAACGGGTGTAGAAGCCCTGTTGTGACTCGTTGCTTGATGGATCACGGGAAAATGATCCCTGCTGCCCATACTGACCCATTTGGTATCTAAATACAACATTTTGTATTTCGTGTTTAGCCATAAGATAATCACGCTCCGATAATTTGCGCAAGTCTACAGCAAGAGATCTAACATATACATCGACATCATCTAACTCTTTCCCTTTTTGCTCATTTTTAAGTGATTTTCCCAAATCGCGTATGAGGTTTAATTCCATATCATCCATATATTCGCTCTTTTTGAGCTTCTTTTTTGTTTCATTTGATTGCCGAGACTTTACAGCTTTCCTCTTTTGAGAAGTGTCAGAATTCTGGAATGTACTGTTTTGTTGAGGAGATGCAATAAACGACATCGGTGGCGAATCGATTTCTTGATCTTCTTCTTCATTCAATTCATCATCCGAAATTTGTGTTTGCTCAATGCCTACTTTATTTTCCTCATCAGAAGACGTCTCTTTGTGGCTGTTCTCGTTGATATTTGTTCGCCCCTCCCTTGTGTGAATAAAGTTATCGAGCCAAAATAAGAAATTATAAAGGCCCAATGCTTTTTGGGCCTTTTCTGTTTCTTTCCGCGAGGTGCCTGATCTGCTTGCAAGTTTCAGGTCTTTTCTTTTCTTGTTGTAACGTTTTCTTAGTTTCTCAAAAGAAGCTTTAGCAGCAGCACCTAAATTACAAAAATATAGACAGTTCATGCATTACTACTACGCATACTACAGTATTTTGTGACAAGAGAAACATTTGAAAAAATAGGTAATAGTTTCAAATTTTTTCCCTATATAGCATAAATCAGAATCCCTTAGTATGTTTTCACCAGAATATTTGACTTACCGTTTTCGATAAAATCAAGGGACTCTGACACTGCTTCCCACGCATTCCCAACACAATCTTTCTCTTTGTATCCTTTATCTGTCTTGTCGAACAAGCACGGGTATTTTTTTACTTGAAAGGATAACTGTTCTTCTTGTTCAAGCGATAGTTTTTTTATCTGTTTTTTGTCTGCCATCTTGAATCAATTTTGCACACACAGTCATATAAATTTCCTAGCTCCTGTCAAAAACTTCAACTTTTTAAAAAATATTGCACATTTTGAGCACATTTTTGTCGGTTTCTTTTGATGATGGCCAGAGACGATTTCTAGCCGAAAAAAAAAAATCAAAAATTTTTGTTTTCAAAAAATCGGCTGGCAATCGGCTGGCAATCGGCTGGAAAGAAGATAAGCAGGTACTTTTACGTTCTCACTGTAGCCGAAATTTTAAAAAATCGGCTGAGACATCATTCACACTATGCTTAGCCGACTGTTAGCCCATAGTGAGAACCAAGCTTAACTAATGCAACTTTAATAACGATAACAACATACCATATTTCCAAATGTTAAATATCTTAAGTTATTAAAAGTAACTGACAGTGTCAATTACGACCATTTTACGTTTAAGCTGAGAAACGATTGAGAAAACTTGTTTGAGAATGTTTATGTTTGATAAAACCATAAATTTGTGAGCGAAGTCTAACCGACTGTTAAAAACGGGATTAACTGTCGTTTTCGCTAGAGTAGTAGGAGGAGTAGTAGTTCAAGGGTGTTTTTAATACGGTTTTACTGCTACTGCTTACAGTATGTTGAACTTACAACATATAACTGTTAGTTGATTTGATTTCTGTTACTAATGTATTTATTCTAGGTCCACTTGTCAAAGTATGGCTATTACAATCCATTTTCCTTTGATGGTGGCCACGGTTTACAAGAAGCGATTAAAGATTACCAAAAGTTTCACAATTTAAAGGTGACTGGCACAATCAATAATGAAACCAAGACTGAAATGGCACGACCCCGTTGTGGTCAACCAGATATTCTTCCCAATCACAATCCAAATGCTTACTACAAATTATGGCGTTATAAATGGGGACATACAGCTTTGACGTATAGATTTCTAAACACAGGTAATGTAAATGTTCGATCTGCGCGATGTGTTGCGAACATCTTCCCCGAACTGCTCATTTTCCTACATAAAAATGCCCTTTCCAAGTGCCGTATTTCTTCTTTTTAGCGCCCCCCTCTAAGAAGCGCCACCCCCTTAATCCAAAAATAATTTTATAAGCGCCCCCTTTAATAAGCACCCGGGCGCTTATTAGAGTTACAATCTTAGAGTCAAAATCCTAAATAAGCGCCCGGACACTTATAAGAAACTAGCCAAAAATTTTCCTTTTACTTTTGCAAAAACATTATTGGAAATTTTTTGAAAGAAAAACACAAAGTTTTTTTCTTTTGTCGTATAAAATGCTAAGAATATTTCAAATTGAAAGTAAAACTAAAATGTACAGTAATAATATCTACACGGTCTACTTAATTAAACGTTCCTTTACGTATGTCAGAGATTCTGAACCATTTATTGATTGGCGCGCCCAGCGCAGCTAATCTTTAAAACGTCCGTGTAACGGCTGGCTGCTGTCAGAGTGTCGCTCCCGCCAAATTCGAAATTCGAAATCCATTGGTTCATACAACCGTCTCAATGTTGATTGGTGCATAAAGAGCCACTATTACACGAAAGGGTGTTTATTAACTTTAATATTGCTAGTTTATTGGCTTAAATTTCCGCCATGTGATCATCCGGGTATTTTTCGACTTTCTTTTGCATGCCGTTCGCATAATGGTGTACTATCAGCGTGACCGAAGAAGCCTACTTAGATTTCCAAAAGTTAATTGATCAATGTGGAATAAATTTAAAAGAAGATTTACACTTCCAAAACCACAAGTAAAGGCTAGAAAATTATAATCATATAATTGTAGTTGTCCAATGATTCTACTGTTTTCATTCTTTTCTAAAAACAAGTTCTCAATGTTTTGTAAAAACAGTATATATGTTTTTTGGAAAATGTCTGGGATTCTTTTAAGCCTCTTTAAATACAAAGGATCGTTTGTTTAATGTGTGGGCTGTAATGCTTTTTTAAGTTCTGGATACGTACAGCTCAGCTCAGTTTCCTCTTCAGCTCCAACAACAACAAGAATGCCTGTCTATACACTGTACCTGCATCATTTTATGTTTGATGTTTCTATCTAGCTATTTTAGCATATTTACTTGTATAGTTTTTGACTGTTTTATCAATGTCCTGGACATCATCCTTTAACACAAAATTATGCTTTCAGTTATGTTTGGGTCACATATTTTCATCATAATCCAAATCTTTGTTTACTTTTTGTGTTTGGGAGTCTTTTTGTAAATAGGAAGATTGACCGTATATATATATATATATTGAAAGACTTACATAATCATTGTGATATCTGAAAGCATCTAAATTTAATGTTATTTTGTTCATTAAGTTAAGTGGCAGTTGACGTACCGTCTTCATGTCTAATTACGGACAGCCTTTGTAATTACGGACATCAAAATGTAAACAAACATTCTTGTCACGAAAATAGACGTGCGTTCTTGCCAAGTTCAGCACGTATAACTGAATAAAATGTTTTATGAAACAGAGCAATCCAATAGAGAGCAATTAGCAGCAACACTTGAAGAATAATGGACCGTGAAAATCATAATGGCCTATATTTCAATACTCAGTAAAAAGTAACCTCCCCCACTGTGATTGACGTACAAAAACTTTATTTATTTGACTTGTTTTATGATAATTAACTTTCTAAAAGTATGATCTAAAAACATTTTCATTCCTCAATTCATTTTTAAACATAAATTTTCGACCTGTCGATATTTCATGACGGAGGTGGCAATTATTATTTTTTATCCGTAAATATGGCTACCATTGTACACATGGAGCTCATAAAAATAGGCATGATTCTTAAGAGGGCGCAGTTTATTTTAAATCTTAAAAGTTTAGAAAAATAAATTCTAAATGGCATATTGGTAATTTTCTCTGGCGTTCAAATAAATTTAATTATCTCTCTCTGAAGTTTGTTTTATTACAGTTTGGTTGACAGTACGGGATGTGCCGTGTTTTTAATTTACAGACGGTTGGAATTATGTTTTGATCGATGTCCGTAATTACGAAGGCTGTCCGTAATTAGACACAAGACGGTAAGTTTTTTTGTGTCACTTATGCTTTCATAATGCCCTGGAGTGTATGCGTAAATTAAAGATTTAATGTTTTTTAAAATTTGTGTATATCTTTTCATGAAATTTAGTTTAGTTCAGATAATGCATGTTTGTAAATTAACATATTAATGACATATTGTTAATGAAACTTAAGCACAAATTTCTGTTTTCAGTTATGTATGTTGATTGATGTATTTTGCATAGTCAAATTTATGTTTTCCTTTTTGTGCTTGCGATTTAGGAATTCTGTTAGGAAGATTGACTAGACATATTGAATTCATAAATTCATAATAGCTTGAATTACATGCATCATTGTTTTATCTGAATGGATTATTATATCCTTAGTATCATTATGTATCAACAAAATAAAGAACATTATGTCATTCAGATATAATCAAGTTTATTCGTGTTTATTGGTATAAAGTTTTGAATAATGACAACTATGTTTTTCCGTATTTTGGTAGTATACATGATCGGAAATTTAATAAACATACATTGTGGAAATGATTCAATCTTTTTTAAATTTCAAGAATGTCATAGCCTTTCAATTTTCATACTTCAGCTGATTTTGCAGAAATCTTTATGCCTGTAAGGGCATCTTGTTTCCTGTTATAACGACCTTTCAAAAATTTAGAAATTGGTATAGGCAAAACATTTTGTGGTTTTTGGACATATAAATCTTAAAAAGTGACATCATTACTGCCCGTAACACCTATTTAGTACTAACCAACAAAGTATTTGTGCTTAATTGTGTGGTGTGTATTTTGCAGACCAGGCCTTAAAAAGTTTGGTTCTTGAGCGGTATTTCGGGGTACCATTTTGAAATTTATATTCAAATGGCAAAAGGTATCCCCTGTAATTTTGGGTTTAAAACTACGAAAATATTTTAAACCGCCCTTGAACGGGCCTTTTTTGCCAGTTTTTTGGAATAAAAGAGACAATCAGCCTGTAGCTCTTTTGAAGTTTACACAAATTGTTTTGTATTATGTCGAAAATTTTGAAATGCCTAGAAAAATCAAGAAATTTGATATAAATTACATAAAATAATCAGATTTTCATTAAAATATGTGGCCAATCATAAAAACCAATTACTTTGTCAGCTTGGTTAAACTCAATCACGTCACACGGGTGTGTATTTTGCTGTTCAGGTTAGCCTATACAGGGATCCCGAATAGCATATATAACCCTGTCTCATTTTCAAGTTGCTTGCCATAGCAACGAACTCCTTAAAGAATTATCGAATACAAACAATTGCAGTGGTTTGAATTTAAACGGATATCCCTTGTGAATGCTAGCTAATTCAAGTAACTGCAACCTATTGCATTAAAATAGCCCCATCGACTAACTGTTGCGCCAATCTTAAGCCCAGCGGGCTCTTGTTTCTTCTGTTTTCTGTACATAGCTTTTTAGAGTAATAATAAAAGTGCAAATAATTACTCATTTTTAATACCTCTCACAATTTTATGTAAGGGTTTTTTGAAATAATTTTATAAGCGCCCCCCTCTTTTAAGCGCCCCCCAAATTTTCGAAAAAAATTTATAGGCGCCCGGGCGCTTAATAAAAGAAATACAGTATTCATTTTCTCAAAAGCGACGCTAGCTTGATTTCTTTGATTTATGTAGGTCGCGACTTTTGAGTGCTCAACAGACAAAAAATGAGATTTCAAAGGCTTTCAAGAGATGGTCAGATGTAACTCCATTGACGTTCACTGAAACAACACGTCCCGCAAATATCAACATAGGGTAATTGGCTTAGTCTCTTTTGTCAAATTTGAATTCATTTTGTCAAATCTCTGTAGTTTTAATCTCCAAATTCGAAATATATCAAATAGAATGGAATTCGAATGTCCTTTAACCCGTTAAATGTTCGAATTGCTGAGAGTTTTTTATTTGTTCATATCTGAAAAGAATTTCTGAATGTTTTCTATTTTTTGTAGTAAATGTATATTGCACAGAAATTGCATGAAAATACATGAAAAATAATTCCTTCGAAAGTCCAAGTATTTATATGGTATTAAGAATGCTTCAGTAACAATGCATAAGAATATCTAACTCCAACGCTATAGGTGGTATAGTGGCCGACATGGTGACAATAGTCCATTTCCAAGAGGAAGCGGTGGAATCCTTGCACATGCTTTTTTTCCAAGAGATGGTAGACTACATTTTGATGAAGATGATACATGGACGCTTAATTGTCAAGGGAGAGGTACTTAAATAATCTATGCAGTTGAAGGTTTTAAGACTTAGGACGGCGTATCTATGGAGAAAATACTTCTATAGAAAAGAAACTCTGTGGTCAATATCTAAGAGATGTTTACTTTCTGTGATTTAAGCAACGAAAGTTTATTTCGTTCTTAGTCGTAAGATTTTAATATACGTATTGCTGTATTGGCTTAAAGCGGCAGTACAATCTCTAGTATGTATATTTATATTGTTAATTTAGGAACTGACTTGCTATGGGTGGCCATTCATGAAATCGGCCATGCACTTGGTTTGGAGCATAGCAACGATCGAGGTGCCATCATGTATCCAACGTATTACAGATGTGTGAGAGATGTAAAACTAGGTCGGGATGATATAAATGGCATCCGAGCACTTTATGGGTCGACCGGAACTGGAACTGGAACTGGAACTGGAACCGGAACTGGAGGCAGTATGTTGATTTCATTATAAAAACAATTCCCGTTACTTTAAACACGATCCGTTATAACTGATGTTACTGCCTCTACCGGGTGCACCAGAAAAAACTCCGGATGTTTGAAGAGATATTACGTGAAATAGAAAACATGCTTTTCAAAAATGTTTTTTTAATCGTGTGGAGGATAGATCAAAGATTTTTTCGTGTAAAATTTATTACTTTTGGTTAAGTCTATGAAAAATTATTAAAAGAAAACTAAAAATCATTTTTCAAAAAAGTGCAAAAAAATGCTAAAAATGGCTAACAAAATGTAAATAAGATATAACAGGCTCTTATAAAAATACGTACAATATTTGTGGTATGAAAGCAGAGTATGTTTATCTAAAAATTTCAGACCATCAAACTTCTCGGTGAAAAGTCTCTTAAAAGTGTTTGGAAGAACAAGTCATCATCATCCCAAACAAATTTAACAAGGTTTTAACCATAAAGATTTGATGGTCTGAAATTGTTAGATAAACTGTATGAGCACTATGAAAATATCAATTTCGTTGTCTGAAATAATTTTGGAAACGCTCTTTGATTTCTTCTTCATTCTTCTTTCTCAGATTCATGTAAAGATAACCATTACAAGTGCAATTACTGGGCTTGGAGAGGCGAATGCAGGAAGAACCCTAGATGGATGTTACCAAATTGCAAAAAATCATGTAGACAATGCTAAATTATATTGAACTACACATGGGCTACTTGTCGTTGTTTTTCTGTTCATGCATGGTGTAAGAAGAGGTATTGGCAGAGTTCAACAATTATGTTAAAAAAATATTTACAAAATCCAGAATGAGTCAAATTAATAGCTTCACATTGAGCATAACTATAATGAGTACCTTAAAAGGGAATTAATTTTTGCAGGAATTAAATTTCGTGAGTTTCGCGAATCTTCGAAAAAAAGTCGCGAAATTAAACTCCCGCGAAAATTTTAAAAATGAGGGCGCTCGTGAAATTCGCGAAATTTTAATCTCGCAAAAATTAATTCCCTTAAGGCATAGCTAACACGCTCCACAATGGCCGATAAAAATAATGGTTAACCTAGTTTACAATGAGCAAAGTTTCATTAAATAAAATATCATCGTGAATGTTCTCAAGTTATCCAGGCACCCTTGATAAAATGAAAATCAAGAATTCTTCTAAAATGTGAAGGAAATAAAAAAAAAAAGAAATAGTGAAAACGGTATGGAACAGGAATAACTAATAGCAATTAAGATTCAAATCATTGTTACAGTTCATTAAGTTAAAGATAATGAACTCTTATAACAAAGGATTGTAAGCAGTCAGTCCTTTCCTCATCATCGAGCAAGTTTCAAGTCTGAAGATGATCTATAGCTAGCTATGTACGTGTAGTCTAAATATGATTATCATGAATTTGGCTAGTTCTTAAGTAGAGATTTTGGAGATTCTATTTCGCACGACAAAAAAAAACCAAATTGAGTCAACATGTCGGATAACGTACAAAACAGACTGTCATTATGGAACAGTATGCTATTTTGAATCATACTGATGCTAAACTCAAAATTGATCGGACCGAAAACGAACCCTGACTTATAGCAGCTAATAGGATTGATCAGCCTAAAACTTTGAAAGTTACAGAGATTGCTTCTATAATTTTTACAGATAGGAACCGAGGAAACGTATTTAAGAAGTGAGAGCAAGACTTACTCTCAGATCTAAGAAAGGTAGAACCGTAGTGCTTGTAACTTTGGCAGTAAAGTAGCCATATGTGGTTACTTTGACCCAAACGCAACAAAGTAAAGTAATTTGTGTGAAGTGGATCTAAGTGTGAATTAAATATATTGAACAACACAAAATCATAGGACCATTGCGACATCGAAAAGAAACAAAATATGAAAATAGGTGTTTTATGCAAACACTTTTCCTTGGAAAGGTTACCACCATGGTAGACTTATGCCCGCTGGTCACCAGTCCAGTATTTCTATGGTCTCGGGCAAAAAGCTATGCAACACATTAAACGTCACAAACTCCAGAAAAATCTACAAAAGTTAAAAGTAACCTAAGGATTGGGGATAAGATTTTTTCATCGATTTTTGTGTTTGCCATAATAAGTAGTAAGATCGCATGGTGGTTATGTCCATATATATTTCCTGATTATTATGGTAAAAAATAAAAAATATTTAGTTACAGTTTACCATAGATTTAAAACCCTATAGATTTGTACAACATAACACAAAACGGTATAGCGGCTATCTTAACTGTTATGATTGATAACCATTTTCAAAATGTCTTTGCTGTTGGAGTCACTTAGCAAGTTTGGTTCAATTTTGGCCTAAAATGCACTATTTTCCGCGAAATTACCCTTCAAATTCCGCACTATCAAATTGTTCAGTGTATAAATTCTCATAACAGTTGAAACACTTTCAAAATTTATCATACATCTGGTCATTTTCGACCAACTTATGAAACTTTGCCCTAGAATTCGAAAGCCGCATTATGAAACAGAGAATATCTTAGTTTTTGTTTTTTGCCTGCCATGAAACAACACGTGTGTAAGTTTAACAGTGCAAACAAACAAACATATAGAATTTGTCAAAAACAGGGTTTTGGAAATTACATAAAATTCGGAATTTATTTCAAGCAGGCCAGTGAATTCGTAGAACATTCCTGCTGATATTGTATGTTGTATACCTCGTGCCTTACTTGATAATTACTTATGAGGATACGGTCTATATTTATTTACTTTACGAGAAAAAACCCAAATGCACGTATTTGTTGTTGTTGTTGTTGTTTTTAATATCACTTGTTTACGTGTCTACAAGATCGTTGAAATGAAAATTAGCAATAGTAACAAAAATATTTAATTGAAAGCGTCACCTTTAATAACGTAAACAATAATCCCAGCGGGCAAATTTGTTGAAAAATCACTGTGGAGGAGCACAATTCTATAGAAAGTCGCACAAGTTTACACTTCCTTTCAATACAAATTCACTTCGCCGCAGTGATTTTTTAATGACTTTGCCCAATGTGATGTTATTTTTATCAACGTCATTAGTATCAAACAATTTAGAGATTTGATATAAATAGGTTTTTGTAAAGTTGTTCTGCATTAAACGGAAGGACAAAATGCTAAGGAAAAAGAATAGCAGAAAGAAGGTTTATATAGAACCAAAGAATTGATACTTCTTATAAGATGCAATATGCCGACCAGAAAGTAAAGCGGATGATTTGGAAAAGTGTGTCTATCACGTGGATCAAAGAAGCACAACATGTAATACATCGTCCAGAATTTAAACATACGAAGAAATGCGTTTTGGGAGAAAGCTGGTATATCGATATGAACTGAGAATGAGAAATGCTTCACTTACTAAATCGACACAATATCCGATTCTGATGTTGAGAAAACTGTTTGACGAAATTATTCATTGAAGCCGTACATAGAAAAGTCGATCATAATGAGGTAAACAATACAACAGAAACTAGAACCAATTATACCACGAAAACCCCTTTCAGTGGTGAATGGATAATCCACGAATGCAGAATCTTCAGACCATAAGAAGGCCATAGTTATTATGTAACATGAAGCTTCTGATATACCAACCAGTATACTACCAGCAAACTTCTGCTGGGCCTGTATATGTTTACATTGTGTAACAAGGATAACGAATTGTTATAAACATGAATTTTCTTTGATTATCTCAGACAACAAGGACTGTCAATTATGTTAACAGTGATTTAGACGTAGAACCACCAACTCTAAGCCATACAAATGTGGTCAACGATTGGAGAAAGATGGTCGACGCATTATTAAAAGGAACTTGGCACTTTTCTCATTCTACCATCGTCAGCTAAATAGTGTACCAGCAAGTTGAGTATCTATTGTCACTGGCTTTTTACAACGATTAGTGTGTTTTGTCCGAAATGTTGCTACCATTTTACATCATCATGCTCATCTATACTAATTAGAAAACGTATATTTAATATTAAGTGAAGGTGGCAAATTATAGCTCGATTTCAAAAACTACGAAGTGCGTATAGGATCACTTTTGGTGAGTTGCATGGAAAGTAATCAATTCAAGGTTATGGAGGGAATTACTACAGCATATATTAACAATGCAAATACAGCTATAATTATTCGTTACCAAAAAAAAAAAAAAAAGAAAGGAAAATTGGGTATCAATATGCCTTCTCCGTTAACTTTGAAGGCAATATTTATTTATTAAAACTAGCCGCCAAGGCCCATGTTCAGCATGCGTTGACTTCACGAAAAATAAAATTAAGGAATTGGCAACCGAAAGTGTTACCATGTTGTAGAGCTCGAAAAACTGATCAAAAAAAATGTATGGGATCGTTCTGCTACGATCAACCGTTACAGAGATATCATTCTTCAAAGATTTTGATGACGTCACAGACCCCTCCCAAAACAATTAGACCCAAATTTTTCGTCACCCCATCGCCTGTATAGCGGAACCCAAAAAACGTCAGTTATCCCTAGAAGCAGATTAGAAATCAAATCTCAAATATCAGTTTAAACAATGGTTCCAAAAAAACCCAAATTTCATGATGTGTTATTTATTTTTTTAAAACAATCGTTGATCAGTACAACAATACACTCAAAACGTAGAGAGATAAAAACTTTTTATTAGCTTTTGTTTTAAAAAAGTTACGCGCTCTAACATGGGTGCTATCAAAGAGGGGGAAAATGGTTTCTCTTCTTAAAAAGATCACACGGGAGGAGAGAAAAAAGGCACGTGCTAAATGAATAAAGAGAATAAAAAAACGTTCGATCAGAAGCGCTTTATAAAAAGAAATTAAATTATTAAAAGAAAAGCAAAAAAATATTTTGTTTCATGATACTCTTTTTTTACCTATCGGTTTTTAAACATTTTGATTGCTCGAAAAAAAAGTTTACCCATCTCAGACAGTCAGGCAAAGATACGTTAGGATACACTGGCAAACATGCTGCCACGTTCTGCCACTGCTGCTTTATGTCCAAAACGTTTAATCAGTTAGTTTCTTTGTATTTAGTTGATGTATTGTTTTCAAAGCCAAGTCAACCTGGAATATAAAACTAACAATAATAATAAAAACAAAACGTTATTCCTATTAGTTCATCAGCCAAAAAAAGTCACGTTCGCTTGGGATTGCAATGTATTTGCTCTGAACTCACGTCGAACACAAAAAAAGAAATAATTTCGCTCACAACTCAATCTACCATTTTGCGTGACTTACAAACAAACGAACAAACAAACAAACAAACAAACAGACAGACAGACGGAGAATCGGGTATTAATATATAGACTTTGGGAACTTTATATCACAGACTTTCCTGTAGCGCTTTCTGAGAATATAAAATGTTTAGATTCGTGGGAATGTTATTGAGGAAAAAACACAATTAAATTATTTAAAATCAATTAGTTAACATGTTCAAGACATTTTAATGATGCAATTACTTTTTGTCCAGCAATAGAATCTTTTAATTCAACGGCATTAGGGAGCTGCATATTAAAATTGGTGTTGATTGTTTATGAAACTCAAAATGGTAAATGTCAACGTTTGATGGAAATCTTTTATTCTTTTATGACAAAACTTGCATTAGATTTCTTGTGTTCGTTGCTAAAGTGAGAGACAAACTGTAAGAGTGAACCTCTTGATGCATCTGTGTATACACGAAAAGAACGTGGAATAGTTTTATATACAGTTACTGTCTTGTTACTAGCTGTTTAGTATATATAAAACATTTTCAGGAAAAAATGGGTAATTCTACAGTACAACGAAGTATCGCCTTTTGATTTTTGTTATGTATTTTTTAATGTATGTTATGCTTTATTCATATGCAGATGGAAGCGCATGAAAATGCACCCAGCCGGCACATATGTTAACAAAACACTGTGAAGGAATTTCTCTTAACAAATCACTGTGAAGGAATTTCTCTTTGTCGTAGTGACTTTTGATGATTTTGCCCGCTGAGCAGTTTAAATACTAAGAACCATTTTTATTGCATATTTATAGATACACATTTGCCAAGGTTTATGAGTGTAATTTATAATAATTAGTGCATTTATAATCTTGTATATACATAATTTGCAATACCATTTTTCACAATTTTCAATCGGAAGTTTCTTCTTTCGAAGAGCATGTCAGTAAAATTTTTATCTTCTCAGCCGGCACATGACGTAAACATGACGTCAAAATAACGTCGCACCAACGTCGTGACGTTAATATGACGTTATTTCGACGTCATTTTTACGTCATGTGCCGGCTGAGTATTGATTTTGAATAATCCTAACTTTAAATTCACAGTTACAATTAATAGATACAATTAAAAGTACCTGGTGTTGGTAATCACTGCTCTCAATGTTTCATGATTCATATCAAAGTGTTACTGAGAATGAACAGTATCCACACCTGATCTCAAGAATGAGGAAATCTAAACAGAATGGTTTTTGGTCACAAAATTGGTAACAATTGCCTAACTTTCTTTTTAAGTAAAGCAAGCGCATAATGAGTAGAGTTCCTACCAAAGAAGAAAAAGAATTATTAAACTCGTCCCTGGAATTTTGGGGTGAGAAAAATCAGACGTTACTGGATTATTATCAAAAGTTTGCTTCTCGATTTGACCAATTGTGTGAAATCAGTGGTTACTACTTAGTTCATACACGCCTGATAAATTTGTTATGCAGCTTTGTACCTGAAAAGGATATTGTGGATAAGTTTATTGTTGATATCGCTTGTGGTACTGGACCCATGGGTGTGCAACTCTCCAAAATTGGCTGCAAAAACATTCATGGACTGGATTTTTCTAAAGCCATGCTGGAAGAGTATGAAAAGAAAGATGTCTATTCAAAACTTTTTCATGGTATGCTTTGTTCAAATTAGTTACTAACTTTAGCGAAGTCCTGAATTCTATCCTTTCAAATGAAATAATATCAAGTTATTTCAGTTATTAAGAATGTACATTCTGACACTTAAAAAATTGATTTCTTATCACAACAGGTTAATCATTCAAATAAGTAATTTCTTATTGATTTCATTTGACCCTGTTATAACTTTGCCTTTGCATTTATGGCAAAATAACCATGCAATATTTTGGTAAGGATTATAATATTTGTTTTGAACATAGTCAAAACTGTTGTATCTCATACAAAAAATTAAAAATTAAATCGAAATAAACCTTTTGTAAATAGAGCTACCAAATAAAGAATTATTCCAGCGTTTTTTAATTTGTTACAGTATTGTAATTTTGTTTTATCTAAACTAAAACGTGCTACTAACAAGTTGTCCTGAAAAAAGTCTTTTTAAGACTTTTCAATTTTATCTCCTTTATTCAGTAACAAAAACAAATACCAAACGAATCAGGCTAGTACCTCTACAAGTATTTACTTTTTAGTGACGTTAACTGTAGAGCCAACCCCTGACATTCAAGAAAATACATATGATGTGGCAGTTGTGTCGGGTGGAATTTTTGACGGTCACCTTCCAGTTGAAGCACTCAAAGAAATTGCACGGATGGTAAAACCAAGTGGTTATATTTTCACAACGTTAATATTTATGAGTGACAAAGGAGATTTTATGGCAGCGCTTGGTGCATTGATGAAGGATGGTATACTGTCATTGGAAAGAATGGAATCTGTGCCTTTTATGCGTGATCCAGGAGACGATTCAAAGTTTATCAATGGCTTTTTACTTGCGCTGAAAGTCCTATAATGAATTGTTAACAGCACTTGAATTTTTATGCCAACTTGTTACTATTTGTAAATGAAAACTTCTTTTGTGATTGTCATTTCATAAAACCATATGAAATCGACCTGGAAGTCATTATTTCGTAAATCGCATTTATGTTTTTTTAATCAATGGACATATCGTTGTAGTCTTCAGTGTTCCGAAAATAAATTATTTTCCACCTACTGGCATTTATTTGACACCACTCCAAACTATTTAAGGGAGTCGAGTCCCACCTCATATCTTACATTTGTGAAATGTATTTCGCTGTTGTGATAGCTATCCTTCATTACAAGAGCAGTTCGATTTCTGTGTAGTGAAGTGAGGTGCAGATGGCACAGCAAAGGAAGAGTAACACGAGAAAGCAAAACATAGTTCATGAAACAATTTTCTGTTCTATTCTGCATCAATACATCATTGGAAAAATATTCTATGTAAAAGTTTAGATTGATAATAATAGCATTTTAAGTTTTCATCCGAGCCTATAACAATGTTTCAAGTAACAGAACTGCAACTTATAAAATAAGCATTACACGCTGTTTTTTTATAAGCATAGGCAAATTTGGGATAGGGTCAAGTATGCTCAAATTTTATCTTTTAACCAGGGTGATATATGCTTAAAGTATGCTTACTTTTATACGCATCCAATGCTGTCAATCATACTTCTATATTTGCTTTACTAAGAAGATAAGTCTTTACTGTAAACCCGAATACATATTTTGCTGAAAAACATACTGTAGTATGAAAGTTTATCAAAAAGCGTGAGAAGATTCACATTTTCACCCTGTGGGTATGCTTAAGATAATCAATCACAATTTTGACCCTGGTATGCTTATAAGTGTTATGCTTATAAAAAAAAGTGTGTATTACACTAGCATTAAATATTGCATTAGAAATTGTTGCATGGTCACGAATAATCTACATTTGAATTAATCCAGAGGTAATGAATAGGATTTAGTTTAATGCTGTTACGCCTATAAAATTCAATTTAAAACATTTGTCAATGGGTCACAGATACCTTTCAAATGAATTCTCTGAGGATGTGAATCAGTATGCGTTTCTTGATATCAGTATATTTATAGGTGAGTTACGTCATTTACTTCTTCGTTTAATTTTTCAATGATATTTTCGGTCACACCTTTTCATATCCTCTTCACATGCACACGGCGTTCACATGCTCTAAAAAAGGCATGTACAGTGGAAGTATCATAAATAGATAACTTTAAAATTGCAAGAATTTCCAATTTTGAAGTGGATAATGTTTTAATAGAGCTGACTGTCGATTTTGATGTTATCAGTAAAAAGTTTACCAGATTTATGTATTGTAAATACCCAGCGGGCAAATTTGTAGAAAATTACTGTGGAGGAGTGCATTTCTATAGAAAGTAGAACAAGTTTACGCAGCATTTCAATACTAGTGCACTTCTTCGCAGTGACTTTTTGACGATTTTGCCCACTAGGTAACTGAAACCATAACATCTTTTGGTAGCATTGCAAAATCCGTGTATATCAATTTTCTAGAAAAGATCTTGCTTATCTTCATAAACAATAATTTCTCAAACGTTTCTTTTCATCAAACTCATACTGATTATTGATTAATTATTCATTTATTTGACAAATCTTCAAAGTTTGCTATCCTAATCAAGTTTTGTCATACAAATATTTTGGAAAAATAATTTGAACTTTCCTGTTATGAGATTGGGTAGTAAATAGAAAATATGGCGTGTAGAGCTTCCCTTTTCGTGATTTCAAACTACGCATCAATCTCTTTCATATCATAGCATAATTCATCAATTACTTTGTCCCATTTAACGCCCAAAACTTTACGCCCTGACTCAGGAATTGCAGATTCATCGTTTTTTTTTCTGATTCGGTTTTGCCACTCTCTGCACTAGATTGAAATTTTTTTTAGTTTGAAAAAGGCGTGTCTGAAACGCTCTTACTTTTCACAAAGTCCGTTATTTTTCCCGCACCAGTTCAAGCAAACATTGGAACAATTTCTATGAATATATTCATAACATGGGTGCTAGTTGTTGTCAATAGGAATGATGAAGAATTGACACCAAATAACACTCGAACAATATGAATATCGAGAGGCAGTCCACTATTTTTGATGACTTTCATTGAAAGTGACTGGAGGTCGTGCTTCCATTTCATAACAACACATTGTTTTTAACGATACAAACGAATCCTTTAGTGACAGTACAAAATAATGACTTTCAAATGTTTATGTCAGGTAAAATGCTTGTGCCTATACAAACTGAACAAAAACATGGAGGCTTTAACAGTTTCCAATTTTAATCATTCAGACTAAAGTCTATTTTCAAAACTGAAATAAGGGTGTTTTTGGTGCCGTTCAAAAATACGATAATCTTTATGAGTGTTGTATTTACTTGGCAGAAGGAAGGCCTATACATACGTCTGTTGGAATAGCCATAAAATGAAACCTATCAAGAGAACGGATGGCTTGAAGACTTCAGAACACGTCACAGATGCATACCGTCATTTCTCTAATAGACCTTTTCATTAATTACGTCTCTTTCGATCTTTACAAGCATCGCCTCGTTTCTAATCAGCATAATAATGACATTTTTATGCATGATAAAAAGATATAATGTCTTGAGGGTTATGAAATTTTATGATCACTATTGTCATGAAAAAGAACGTCATAATTATAATGATTAGAAACGAGGCGATGCTTGTAAACATCGAAAGTGACGTAATTAATGAAAAGGTCTATTTAGTGCGTCCTCTAATTCGTGCGGATAAATTATTTTGGCAAAGTCGAACTAATTTATTTCCTCTAAAAATTAGTGCGGACGCTTTTTCACCTATTTCTGATTTCCCTCTGATTTAATGCGGTAAAGGGCGAATTCTCCTCTAATTATAGTGCGGACCATAAAAGATGCTGTTAAAATTCTGTTTTAGGATCTCTTTTTTTCACAATCTCAAGTTCTAATAAAATTACAAATCAAAAGGATCATCTGTTTCTTGGGCTGCTTCTTCTTCTTGGAGGATGGAGTTGGCATTCGACATGCACTGTTCGTAGAAAGCTCCACTCCTGACTTTTAGAGGATCCATGGTGGCTTCAGAAATGCTTACTCGTCTCAAAAGACAACCAAATGATTTTAAATAGTGGAAACGTCTGCAAAAATTCAAGGACTTTCAAAATTTCATGTGCAATTATTCTACCGTCAAATTCGAAATCAGCACCTTCCAATTGTACTTTGAGCAAATTTTTACGAAATTTGGAGAACTTTTAAACTTCGGTCCAAATTTTGCCCAATTTGCCCAATTTTTGTCGAATTTGAAAAAATGGCTGTCAAGTTCTAAATTAGCACCTTCCAATGGTACTTTGTGTAAAGTTTACGAAAATTGAAGAACTTTCGAAATAAAAAAATGACTGTCAAATTCGATATGAATGACTGTGATTTAACTCTGATGTCTTGCAAATAGATGAATAAGAAAATTAAGCACCTTTGAAGTTTACAAGTTGTTTTAACTCTACTTCGGGTTTGCAGTTTTCAAAAATTAAGACACAAAACCTAGATACAACACTTAATTTAAACAGTTTCCTTGCGCTGCGTGCTGAAACTGAACAAGAGCCAGATGGCGCAAAACGGTAGCAGCAGGCGTACTTCACCTGCTACACAAATGCGTTTGATAGCTTAGTTTAGTCAGCAAACGACCAAAAAAGTGCTTCAACCAAAAAAATAAGAACCGTATGGTGCGAAACAGTTGTAGCAGTTCACAAATAACTCACAATACAAATAAATAAGGTATCAACAGTGGAAGTCAAAGGTGAAGAAAGTTCATTTGGTTGTACAAGGTTTTAAATCTTTTATGTTACTAAATTATAATTACACTGATTTGAAGTTTATACATACGAATATAACTTGAAATGCATTTTTCCAAATAAATACAATATATTATTGAGCGCATTGAATTACATTGAAATACCTTTAAACAGTTTTTTGTCACTCAGTAAGTATAGTCCAGTATTCTTCGTTCATGAATGTTTACCGGTCGCGGCAATGAAATGTTTATACCACATAACGTCAATACTTGTGATGCCACAGTTTATCTTTATCAATTTGTCTCACAACCAACTCATATAGCTGGTTCTATTCTTGATCACTTGTACATCAAAAAATCTGTCATGCAACGTTACGATATTTCAGTATATCTGCATCACATCTATTTTTCCGATCACGCCTCTATCAAGGTTTCACTGAAAGCCAATTTAAATCAATGACTCCATGTTAGTCATTTAATCACCTTCCATCACAATGGAAGGCTTTTTAGTTTTTTTCAGGAAGGGGGGAGGTAGAGGGGAAGTAGTAGGGGTTATGCTACGCTATGCTCTATCTTCAATTGATGATACTTATTTTTTCTTATTTATATTTACTGATTTTAGAATTGGTATTTGTTTGTACAGGTGTTTCTGTCTTAATATTTTTGTGGCTTCGTCACGTGTTTTCAAACTCTAATTTTTAGAAATCTGCAATCTTTATTCTCAAAACAACTATATGGAGCTTCAATTATGCTGTAGCATAACCCCTAGGCTATCTAACAGATTGGTATCCTTAGTTAATTATTGTTACAAGGTCACATCATATCGAAGAAGAGACTTAAGGGATTAAATAGGGATATCAATCTGCTAGATGGACAAAATTTGAATAGAATTGAAATTATGAATTATTAAATTTAGTTATTTTAAAATGTTAATAGTAATTTAAGAATTATTTTGTGTTTTTTTTTTTTTGCGTTTTTCGTTATTCTATGCTTCTCCAGTGTGCGCAAGATGCGTTTTAATCTCCTCACTTGTTAGCCATGATATCATTCATCGCAAAGTTTTCAAATTTGTGTAGCTGTAAAAATTTTTTCATTATTTCATGTTGTACATATGCTCTATTATTTATATTCTTTCACTGTTACTATTTTTTTAATTCCAAAACGTTGTGCAAAATGGTGATAATATTTATAAACATACGCACAAGAAGAGAATGTAGACCCGGTCACTTGAAGCTGTCACATTACGATTCGAATCAATAAAATATAAATCAAGTCAATAATTAAACATATTGTTTGTGCTGCATTGTTCAAATTATCATATTGGAAGCAAAAGAACTTGTTGATGCTGTCTTTTATCACCTTACTAAATAGCGAATATATCAGCAATGTACAGCATGGTTAGCAATTGATAAAACGCCTCAAAAACGCAATTCTGTAAGTCATTTTTATACAGTTTTTAGTTGAAGTACAAATTTGTCCTTTATACATTAAATGTAAGGTTTTGAATATATCCTTTTAGGTTGATCAAATCAGCAGATCAAAATGTACTTCCTGAATGAATACAAAACTTTGTATGCCACTCATGAAACGTATTCAACAAAATTAATTAGACTAATGTACGACATGATAACTTCCTGGAAAATTGCGCAGTACGAGCATAGTTTATTCACTTGCTGCTCATGGCAACTGTGTGAAAATCGTTCGGGGAAAGCCATAAACCTGAACCCCTGTTTACATTAAATATAAAAAATAAACAGGCAGATAAAGATAAACTGTGGCATCACAAGTATTGACGTTATGTGATATAAAATTTCATTGCCGCGACCGGTAAACATTCATGAACGAATTGTTGTTATATGTTCCTGAAATCCTTCTAAAAAAACTTCATCATCATTCTTCATTTGAGTTTCAGTTAATAACATGACATGACTTTTCATAAAATGTGCATCTGCCTTTATGTCATTAAGGTGTTTTTTGAGTGATCTAACATTACATACTATCAATGACGACGAATCATCATCTATGTTGTAAGATTCAGTTACAAGGCTCTGATTCTCTCTTAATATCCCATACTCATTTTTAGTTCGAGGGTCAGCCGATATTGCCGATGTTTTAAATTCGCCGATTAGAAATAGTCCTTCAAGGGAAGTAACTCGACTAAGGGCAACATAGATTTGTCCATGATTAAATGATTTTTGTTTCAGCAAATCAAAGCTAATTACAACTTGGTTTAAGCTTAAACCTTGCACCTTATGCACTGTACATGCCCATGCGAGAGTCAATGGAAATTGTGTTCGTTTTATTACTGGCGATGCTTCCTTTTTAGGACTTGTTTTTATGTCTGTTGATACACGCTCAATCGGAACAGCATTAACTTGTCTTGCAAAAGAGTCAGCACTTTTTTTCAAATGGCCCGCTTTTTCGTCATCAAATTTGATGTAAATTGTTTTTACTGAATTGTTTTCCGTTCTTATATGTGCAATTGTACCAATTTGCCCATTGATCAATTTATCACTAACATCTAAGTTTGTTGTCAACATAACTCTTGCTCCAACTTTGACTTTGAGTTCAAAACACAGACCGTTAGTTTGACTCTGGCTTAAGTTCAGTATTCTATCATATATATGGTTAGGAACACCCTTAGGAACTTGGTCTACAGCTTGGATAGTAAAGATAGAACCATGTAGTTGTTCCAACATTATGTAATTATGTTGTCTCGCAGGTTCATTTTCAGCAAAAATATGGGCTTCTTTGGGGTAATTGTCACTTTCCTTAGAAATAAATTTTGACTTTAAAAGCTCTTCATCATCTAAAGTTATTCTTCCTACCCTAACGTTATTTAAAAGGTCAATTAAAGTGTTGTCCCCTCGTTGGCGCATAACTTCTGTAAGCTCACACATTTTGAATACTCTCCACAAATGATATATGTTAAACATTTCATTATGATAATCAGCAAATACAGGACGCTGCATTACAGGGGGTAGCTGATACAAATCTCCCACAACAATAACTGTCAAGCCTGCAAATGGTTTCATGCAATTCCCTGAATAGCCAAAAATATCAAGTAATCTTTGGTGAATATGTAATAGAAGTTTATTAGATACCATGGATATTTCATCTATGATAATTACCTTAAGTTCCTCTAACTTCAGTCTTAATGAACATCTCTTTTTATCAGAAAGTTTTGAAACCTGAAGTCCCCTACAGTCGACTGGTATTCCAAGAGCAGAATGAATGGTATTTCCGGCAATATTCACAGCAGCAACACCTGTTGGCGCAAGCAATAAAAGTTGGGGTTTTTCTAAATTCAAGGCACGGTAATTCAAAGTTTTTGTAAGCATTGCAGCCACAGTTTTGATTAAATGTGATTTACCAGTCCCGGCTCCACCAGTTATAAACACTTGCAAAGGTTCTATAGCGTCAATCTGCTTTGAAAAATTACTTGCTACTTTTCGCCTCGCCCATGTATTGATAAGGTTAAATACTTCTCGCTGCTTACTATTCAGAGTCGAGATCAAGTAATTGATTTCATCATCAGTTGTTGCATCAAGTCTAGTGCTACTTTGAAGCTGATTGTGATGTTGGTTTTCATTTCGGACCTGAAAATCTATCATCTCATCAGGATTACTGTCATCTTCCTCTTCAACAGACATATTTTCCAGTGAAACATCGTCATTTTCTTGTTCTGCAAAGTCATCAGTTCTTGGCCTTAAAGTGTGGTTCATTAACACTGAATCGACTAAGTCACCCCAAGGCTCGTATCTAAGTTTATTTTCGTTAACGATCTGCAAAACGTGCGGCTGATTTAGTTTAGCTGTGTAGGTCTTAGTTTCATCACATAATAACTCTGATTCCTTTCGGAAAGGGTAAAATAACAATAGCAAGTGATGAGCATAAGCTTCTGGCTGGATAACACGATTTGGGGTATGATATCTTACCACTTTTCGGATGCTACGACATTTCATTTTTTCTTTTGATGACATCAGTGGTATTGATTTTGGGTAAATACATGATACTTCGCAAGAATCATCCGGGAGTACTTCTGGCTGGGAATCATTTTCCTCTAACTTGGGTTTTGTGTCTAATACGTAATGAGCTACAAACTCAGCAAAACAAAATGTGTCGAGAACACAATATTTCCCCCCTTGAAAACCTTATCTGGTCTTTCCATGTAACGATCTAAATTGTTACGTCTGAAAATATCAGTGCTATCTTCTGGTAGTTCTCTGAGCTCTTCTTCTGATTTACATATTGTATCTTTTTTCTGGCAAATTAGAATTTGCAAAGGTTACTACTGGGAAGGTTTTTCGCAACCATAATTCAGGCATTAGCTGGTAAACTGCCTCCTGTAAAGAACATTGTCTATGGGATAGAAATGCAATTGCTAATTTCTTCATCTTATCTTTGAAATTTAGATTTTCACTTTCTTCTGCAGCCTTTTTCATTGCAACAGATGAATCTGTTTCAGCCTTCGAGAAATAAGAACACATGTAGGAAACGGCCTTGTAATAATTAAAAACTGGTTGGATATCCATGTTTGCTTCCCATGCTTCTAGTCCCATTGCAAAGTAATTGTTAACAAAGCACGAGTTGGGTGGTCGCCGTAAGTGAATCTCAAAGTCCTCTCCAGGAGCAATCGAGAGAGCGCGGTAATATTCTTCTTCTGTGATGTCAAGTGAAGTCAATATATCTGAGATTGTTACATCACTTAGATAAGAGTTTTTATGAGGGTCTAAATATTCATCAATATAACTTTTGACTTTTTTCAAAATTTTTGTTCGTTCTGATAAGATTGTCATTTTATCAGTATCTGGCAAGCTTTTATCTAATGGTACAGCACAAACTGTCCGGTCGGTAAAAAAGACCATAATGAAATCGACATGGAACATTTTTATATTTTCTACACGACGTCGAGTGTCGGTGGATTTGATATTGACTGACAAGTTCAAACAATTTAGACTCATTTTCCTGATCAGGTAAGTCAGCTCTTACAATAGAATCAATGAATTCTAAATACGCTTCCTTAGTTTCAAGCGTAAGCACGGGCGGGTTCTTAGTCCACACAAAGGAGTGTACATGAGGTGAGCCTCTAAATTGAAATTCTACTTTAATGACATAAAACTCTACTTTTCCTAGCGGACTGTTCTTATGTAGGAGAATTTCTTTAAAAAAGGTCTCCACTCTAAACTGAAAATGCCTAGCAGTAAGAACTGGGTTTGCATTTAATCTTCTACATTTTTCAAAATAACTCAATTCCCCTTCTTGTTGGTCAAAACAATTCAGTTTGTTGATAATTGATATCAACTCATCCCATTTCAAGTCAGCGCAAGATAAAGTGACAAAAAAAGTAGGTAAACCTAGCTGTTTTACCATTGCTAACACATCATATAAAAAATTCTTCCAGTATGCAGGAGTACCTTTTACAGATTTCATGAATGTAAACCCTTTATCTTCTGAGATTACTGACCGAATAGTCTCACTATAGTTTCTTTGTAACTGCCCAGCGTTTAATGTGCCACTGACTTTACTTGTAGCTATATTCATTTGATTATAAAGGTTTGTCTGTTGCACAACATAATGCCCAAAAAATATGAAATCTGCATTTGAGGAAAATCTTTGTGTGTAATTAAGCAGTCGCTGATTAAAATATTTGACAGGAGATAATTGAGTAGATCTAACAACCTTGTAGCCAAACTTTCCCTTGGGGAACAGATACGGAAATGCTTGCTCTTCACAAAAATCATCATTAAAAAATGACTGCGGCGTTTTATTTTCTCCTGGTGCAATATTCAATAGACTTTCATTCTCACTATAAATATTAGGAATTACCACCATCTCATCACTATTAACACGGTCTTTATCAAGGGGATTTTCCTCTTCCAAATCTTCAACATTAACAGGAAATTCATCTTGTTCTACAATTGCATCTACATCTGTTAGTGACAATAATTCTTTGGTTATATTATCAATCCTAATTAAAACATTAGAGTAAAAAGGATTACTAATTCTTAAGTACTGTAATGCATTTCTAACACGATCAGGATCAACATCTTCAAAATGAAGATGGCCTTTGAATGAAAGCTTTCGCTTTAGTTTAACTGGTATTATGCCATTCATGTTTTCAGGATGTGGAAGGCAATCACTAACTGCATCAGCACTTACAGGTACATTACAAATGGCACCTTTGATCTTAGGCTGTTCCTTTACCATGTATTACTACAATTTTCTTAAACAACATGCGCTTAGCTATTAGAATTTTTTCAAGGTGATTGAGACACATAATTTCTGTTGGTATCTCATCCAGTTCCAACTTATTTCGCACAGCCTGGCATGGAACTTGCTTTTTCTTAATATACTTGTCACATGTTACACAAATGTATTGATTTCTATCAAAACTTTCAACCAAGGTAAAAAGGTAATTGAACTCCATTCCATAGAGGCTAGGATCAAAATTCTTAACTGTCTTTTTATACAAACAGCGATTGCAAATGACACATATAAAGTATGGCCCTTCTCTTATTGAGGCTTTGAATGCTGCAACTCGATCAACCAGCTGAGAGTTTTGCCTGAGAATTCGCCTTCTTTTACAACTTTTCTCTTTAGCAGATTTGGTTGCTTTGCGCTTACGACATTTTACTTTTGAACTTTCTGTAGCATTGCGCTTACGACATTTTTCTTTTGCACTTTCCATGGCATTGCGTTGACGACATTTTTCTTTTGCACTTTCCATGGCATTGCGTTGACGACATTTTCTTTGCAGTTTCTGGCTTGCGTTGACGACATTTTTCTTTTGCACTTTCCAGGCATTACGCACGACATTTTCTTTTGCACTTTCTGTGGCATTACGCACGACATTTTTCTTTTGCACTTTCTGTGCATTGACGACATTTTCTTTTGCATTTCTGTGGCTTTGCGCGACATTTTCCTTTTGCATTTCTGTGCATTACGCAAACGACATTTTTCTTTTGAGCTTTCTTGGCATTACGCAAACGACATTTTTCTTTTGAAATTTCAGAGGCATTGCGGAGACGGCATTTCTGTTTTTCTAATTCACTGAACTTACGCTTGCGGCAACTCTCTTTCTCAACTACACCTTTTCTTATCTTACGATAATTTAAATATAGATCAGAGGTCGAATCAACTTTAGATACAGTGAGGAAATGCATTTCAAATTGTACATTCTTATCACTATTTTGTATTTTCGATAATGAATAACTCTAATTTAGTTCTGTTTTTAAATTTGAAAAGACTCGAAAATCCATTTGGACATGACTTTCCATGAATGTTTCTACTATGAGAATCAAATAAAAAGTAGTCCTTTTTAGTCCATATGACACTAAAACAAATTCCTTTCATAAGAATCAGCAATCCATCAAAATTTGACGTTATGTTTTGATCAAAAAGTACACCAGTTCGACTGGTACCACTTACAAAGCCAACTTTTTCTTCTGCATAACAAATGTCAATTGTAGAATGGAGTAACGACAAAGTTTTAGGGAGCTCAGCTATCATTAAATATCCATCCTTTTGAAGAGATTTATAAATTTCATCTCCATTTTCAACGATAAAATCCAAATCATAGGCAGTCCAATGTCCTGGACTTTTCACTAGAGTAAACACTATGGACAATAAAGAACAACACGTGCATTGTTTTCCAGCAGATTCACCAAACATTTCATGCCCCTGATGAAAAGACCCCTGTATTATGGTATTGCCAGACATATTCAAACTGAAAGAATGTCAATAAAATAAAAAATATTTTTGATGATATTGTAAACCAATAATATTGGTGATGTTTAGTATTTTTCAGTGTGGCTCGTCGGCCAAGCAGTACGTCGACTGCCACCGCAAACCCTATCAGTGACACGTGGGTATGATAGAGAATCGGTACCTGAAAAGGAAACGGCAAGAAATTGATTAAATACACTTGTTAACGACAGGGTGATACCTGAATTAAATTGTTTTCTTTCGTTATTTTTTGAAACAACCACAGACGACCTCATGAAGAAACCAAAGCTTCGTTCTAACGTTACATCCGGGTCTTCTCAAAGCATATTACTTTATTAAATGAAAATACAGACCAGTTCACATAATATTTTTACTGAATAAATTTATGATTTCATCCAATTTGGTATCACTTAGCTATATCATCTTTAATAATATTACTCTTAAAGGGGCTTTAAGAAAATTATTTACAATATTAAAGTACTTTTTAATAGTTTGATTTGGTCAGTAAAATAAATCTTTTGATAAAAAAGGTCTTAGCCTTGACTTAGATAAATCATAAATCGTAGGC